>JAODAL010010748.1:5000-103472 GCA_025379985.1 Phyllomedusa bahiana | reverse complement strand
TACTGTGTTAGAAGTGTCAATCACTGTATGTGGGGGGGGTTCGCGTAATTTAGTTTCACTTAGATTTTCTCTGCTTTTTACTCAGAAACCCTGATTCAAATTTAAAAATCTATATTAAACAAAACCAGCTTCTCTCTAATAAAACCATAGAGAACTTTGGGGGGGTACGGAGGGGACTTGGTTCCCCCCCAAACACTTATTTTGGGGGGGGACGGTCCCCCCCCCACTTTTTTTGGGTGGGGGCGGTCCCCCCCCACTTTTTTTTTCGGGGGGGGCGGTCCCCCCCACTTTTTACCCCCACTTCTATAAAAAAAAAAAGCTGAAAATACGGTAAGTGGGGAGAACAGAGCACAGGAGAATAAGTTAACCCTTATTTCTGTGCATTTTGGGGGGGGAAAGAGTAGGACAGTCTCAAGGTCAGTGGCGGGGACAGCGGGCTGTTTGGAAGAAGCGGGAGTCGCAGTGGGCTTCACCTAATCAGAAGCTGCTCAAGCCCAGCACACCTGATCTGGGGCTGTATTTTTCCCTTCCTAGTAAAACCCCTTCCCCCCTATGCTCACCCCTCTCAGGAAGAAAAGAATCTTCCCAAATCCCAACTGCACCAGACTACAGGAGACAGGAAAGGGAGGGGAAAGGGGTCCACATTGGTTGTGTAGTTAGGGGGTTTTGTTTGTAATGTGAGTGTGTTTACTTACTGTGCGATGTGTCTACCCATGTCATGTTTTCTCGCATTTATGCCCCCGGGGAAAATAAAATTTTAATGGGGCCGGCCCACGCTTTTTAAAAGTGGGACTGGCCAACGCGTACTTCTAAAACACCCCGGAATAGCAGAGCACACAGTAGCCCCTATACGCCTTGTGAAAATACCTAAAGGCTACATTCATGCAGCTGATGTGAATGCTGATTCAGCGCTGGATTCCCAGAACCAGCGTCCAATCTGGTGGAAATTGATTTCATTTATCCCTATGTAAAATCATGTTGTGTAGATGACACGTTTTTTTCAAGTATTTTCAGGGGTACTGTCAGGGGGATAACAGAAAATTCTTCAAGGGGTTTTATGCAAACAGCACTAAAGAATAGGAGGCAGAATCTGCCTTGGGCAGACAGGTCTTTTGCTTGTCGGAATTGCGTTTGCAAGCGCGAATTTCCAAAAAGCAAACGACACTGTCAATGTGCAAAACCCGTCGGGAAACCCCCCCTAAATGTTTAGGGTTCTGGTTAAATTATGTATATTAAAACCCCCCAAAATTTTTCGGGGAACCTTGTCTAATGTAGTTTGGGGTACAGGTGTAATGTAAAATCTCTGGGGTATGGTGTAATATAATCTTGGGTACAGTTGTAATAAAATTTGGGTATGAATAATCAGAAAATACTGGTGTACGTGTGTAAACTAATCCGGGGGGTACTTGGGTAATGAAATAATCTTAGGGACAGTGATTTGTAATATTATGTATGGGTGTTGTAATCGGGGGGGGAAGTGTAATGTAGAAACCCTGAGGTACAGTGTGTTTTTGTTTAAGAGTACGTGTAAGGTAATCTTAGAGTACAGTGGGTAATAAATTCTTTTAGGGTTCGTGTAATTAATACATTTTATGGGGTTAATGAATATTTATTTCTTCAGTAAATGTGCAATTCATTTCTAAGGTGCAGTTGAATGTAATTTGTAGGTCAAAAGTGTAATGAAATTAAATTTCTGGGGGGGGGGGAAGTGATGTCATTTCTGGTGTAGGGTATCAATAAAATAAAAATTTGGGTTTAAAAGGGCTTAGGCGGCGCTCTCCGGCCTCCCTTGCAAGTATGGCATGGAGCATGCCAGCCGAGTCGGAGCAGGACTGATCTCGAATCCCTTCCCTATGACGGAGACATCGTTTCCCGGCTGAGTGCCGGGCCCCCCGGATCTAATGGGGCTGAAAAAAAAATATTCGGAGGACTTCTCTGAACTGTAAGTTTTTCAACGGGTTAAACTATTTTTTTGGGAAAGTTTTATTTTGTTTCAATGAAGTGAAGAGATTTGTAATGTTGTATAATGGGCGACAGACGGGGTTATATATGTTTTGGGGTTTGGGAGGGGGTTTGGGTTTAAAGTAATAAGGGAGTGGTTTGTAAAGATTATTTATACAATGTGGACGTGCATGGGTTTAAAAATCCTGAGGAAGCACGCGTGATGCGGTGAAACGCAAAAGGGTTTTGTTTTAAATTTGGGGCTGTTTTTATTGTTTTTTTAAAAATAAAAAATTCCAGTTATAGGGGGTTTTGATTTTTTCCCCATTAATATAAAAAACGGAAAAAATTTTTTTTGATAACTTTGCATACAGGCTATATTACCTTTAGAGATGGGCAAATTTGATTCAAACGAAGTGGAATTCGTTAAATTTCAGGAAAATTCGGTTCTGAAACGAAGTCGAAGTTTGGGGTACTTCGGGGTAAGGAAAAAATGGCTTTTGATTGATAAAATGGGGCGGCCTGGGTTCATGGGGGAAAGAAATTGGGAGGAAGAAGGGGCCAGTTGAAAGTGCAGGGAAGCAATGAGACCCCGGGATTCTGTGACGTACCGCACTATATAAGTCCCCCGGGGGCGACGCTGGGAGCTCATACGCTCTCCTGTCTGATTAAGGGAAGGTGTGCCCCAGTGCTTATGTAGCTGTACTAAGAAATCATTTTTACAGCGATTTTTTGGGGGGTTTCTTCCCTTTTCTCGAGACTGTTTTCTTAAACGTTTTTTTTGATTTGGGGGGATTGGTCGAAGTCCCTGTGCGTCCACTGCAGCTGAAAAATTAATTTTAAAACTATCGTACGCACGCTGAATATCCAAAGGGTGATCTAAGCCTGTTCCTGTTGTATTCTTTTAAAGAAACAGCGTTTTTACAATTACAAATACCAACTTAATTTTTGGCTGCTCAATTATTTTGGCGAAATTTACATCCAGGGGTTAATTAAGCGTTGTTCTGCTGCTGTGGTGACTAAAAGAAAATGTTTATTTTCCCGCCAAAAAAACTTTTTCCTGTAGCTTTATTCACAAGGAAGGTTAATTACAAGTTTTCTCTTTTTGTGTAGCGTAGAAAACACGCCATTGTAACTTGCTACAAAGCTCGTGGGTTTTTGGTTGCTCAATTCTTTTGCGCAATTTACATCCAGGGTTTATTAAGCTTGTTCTGCTGCTGTGGTGACTAAAGAAAACGTTTATTTCACTGCCAAAAAATACATTTTTCCTGTAGCATAATTCAAAAGCGAAGGTTAATTACAAGTTTCCTTTTGTTGTGTAGCGTAAAAAAATACGCCATTGTAACACGCTACAAAGCCCGTAGTTTTTGGTTTGCTAAATTCTTTTGCACAATTTACATCCAGGGGTTAATTAAGCATTTTTTTCTGCTGCTGTGGTGACTAAAAGAAAAGTTTATTTCCACCGCCAAAAAATACATTTTTCCTGTAGCATAATTCACAAGCGAAGGTTAATTACAAGTTTTCCTTTTGTTGTGTAGCGTAAAAAATACGCCATTGTAACACGCTACAAAGCCCGTAGTTTTTGGTTGCTCAATTCTTTTGCACAATTTACATCCAGGGGTTAATTACGCGTTGTTCTGCTGTTGTGGTGACTGAAAGAAAACGTTTATTTCACCGCCAAAAAATACATTTTTCCTGTAGCATAATCACAAGCTAAGGTTAATGACAAGTTTTCCCTCTTGTTGTGTTAGCGTAAAATAACGCATTGTAAACACGCTACAAAGCTGGTAGTTTTTTGGCCTGTTTCAGTTCTTTTGCGCAATTTACATCCAAAGGGGGTTTAAACTAAGTATTTTTCTGCAGTTGTACTCAGTAAAAGAAACTTTGTTTTTCACCGCCACAGAATAAATTCTGTAGCATAATTCATATCCGAAGGTTAATTTTTTTTATTTAATTCAAAAGCTTTATTGAAGACCATCAATAACAAGTTATGCATAGTACAAGCAAATTTTTTAAAAAGTTTTTAATTCCCAAAAAAAAAATTTTTTTATATTCAAAAAATGATCAACCTTAGCTGGAATTGAACTTTTAAACAAAAATGGGGAAGGAGCGATTTAGGGTTGAGAAAGCACCCATCTGCAAGGCCAGGGAGCAATCGGGTGTGGCTATACGATACTGCTCTGTTAGTAAATAAAAAACTGAAACATGTCCAAAGTCAAATAAAACAACCAACAAAATACGAGCGTCAGGGGGCAGTTTATTAATCCATGGCCATGTTTTTTGTTTTTTTTTTTGTGGGTTATGAAATTTCAAAAAAATTTTATGAAATAGCCAAGGATTACAATTGCCCATAGGTAATGGGAACCTAAGAAAGATATAAAAAACAATGGGTCCTTGACCTAAACCAGAGTAAGGAAACTCAGATTCAGCTGTAAGTAAAAAAGGTTTAAATGGAGAAATTAACAAAGCTGTTTTGGGGTAAAGCAGTTAATGAGTGTACAAGGGATGGCAGATAGCTAAGAAGGAAACCTATTTCCAACATGGAGGTAGAGAGAGAACATCCCTTCAAAAAAATGAGGGGAAAGGGGATAGGGGGGGGGGGGGGAGAGAAAGGGGGGGGAAAAGGGTGGGGCGCCGTCTGCTAATCATTGGCAAAGTGGGATGTGGGGACCTGAGAAAAGGAACCCAATCACCCAGAGGTATTAGGTCAATGCAGGGGAGAAATAATCGTTTGGGGGAGAGAGCGATCTAAAGAGAGGGGAGGTTTTAAATTTGGGCCCCATTTAAACCATGTTTTCCTGAAACCTAGCTGCCTGGGCGGGTCTGAACTAACAGTTCCTCCATGCGGGATTAAGAAGATTTCAGCAAACCCTTCATCAAAGGTTGGGGGAAGAGGATTCCAGTGCCCCGGGGATAACTGTTTTTTTGCCGCTTGAGTGGTGGCGCAAATGGGGTTGTTTATACATGGGAATGGAAAAATCGGCAAAATAACAAAGCGGCTTCCGGGTCGGGGGGAAAATGGCCTCAACAAGTTTGTAACTGTATAGACTCCATCCCGAAGTGTCGTAAAGCGGACATTGCCACCATAGTGTAGAAGGTGCCCCCGCCAGCCCCGCAACGCCAACGGTGTCGGAATGAGGGTTCCCTTATGCAGAAAATATGGGGCCCTGTTAACGGAGAGGAATTTTGAAAGATGTTTCTTAGACTTGGAGCTTAACGCCTTATGGGTGGGGTGTGAAGATTTGCCCATTAGACGGAGAGAATTGTTTATTCAAATCCAATTCCCAAGCACGCAAAAAATTTGGTAGGGGGAAACCGGGGGGTGACCAGTGCTTTGTCAGCAGGGAAAAAAACAGTCGGGGTGACTTTTTAAACAGAACAGCTGCTCAAAAGAGTCAGTGGCCTCCCCCGCTTAGTCGAGTGTTTGATAGAATTTAAAGTATGTCTTAGTTTGGGGGTACCTGAAAATGGGCATTAGGGAAAAACGGTGTTGGGGTAAGAGTTTTAAAAAAGGGAAAATCGACTCGAGAGGGTTAAAAAACCTCAGTGGTTTGGAGTTTGGAGCCCCCCCAAAACAAGTTGGGGATAAAACCCCGGGGAAAAATCCCGGGGCGTCAGAGATGAGTATAAAGGACCAGATCGTCAATTAGGTAAAGTCGTTGTGAGATGGTTGTGGGTCAGGGGGGGGGGCGGATAGAAAATGGGGGGGAATTTATTAAACATAGTGGAAGTCCAGGTCCGGGCGGACGGGAAACGCAAAAGGGCAACATCGCGGGGCCGCTGTATCCACGGGTGCCGGATAGGGCTACCTATCCGGGCACGGAACACAAGCTGTAAAAAAAAATTTTTTACAATCTGGGGGGCCTAAAAAACCCCCGTTCCCGCCTCTATTCCGAAGGTTAATTAAGCCTGTTTGTGCTTTTATATTCAGTAAAATACACAGAGTTTTTAAACGGCACATACAAGTAAATTTTTTCCTGCCCATTTGTGGAGCGCAATTTATATCCAAGGGTTACCCAAGCTTCTTAGTGGGTTCATTTGGAGTCAAATACAGGGTGTCTATTTATCATATACAGATATCTTCATCAAACAGTGTCTGTACATTTTAGAACAAACAGTATGTCAGACAGAGAGGTGGCAGGCTCTTCACCTGCGAGTGGCAGAGCCACAAACATTCCAGGCCCAGGTCGCAGCGCAACAAGGGGACGTCGCAGCAGGGGTCACTCGGTGAGGCCACAACTGCTGCTGTCATCTAGCGGCCGTGTGCTAACTAGCAACCCAAGGGTTCTTGATTGGTTGATTAGGTCATCCACTTCCTCCCAGATGACATCTGACAACCCCAGCCAAGAGTCGGTGGGAACGTCAGACACAACCGTTAGTTGGCATGGCCCGGGAGTGGGTCAGCGGCCCTCACCTGTCCTCAACCCGCCTCTGTCCCATCCGGTTCCCTCAGCCAGAGATCTACTATGTGGTCTGGGCTCAGCGCCACTATATAGCGAGGATGAACAATTTGAGGAGGGCAGTCAGCAGCTACTTGGCAGCGAAGAAATGGGGCCAAAATCCCCTGCTTCTTGCAGTAGGCGGCAAAGTATAGATGTGGAGAGTGGCATGGGAGGTCATGTTGTGAGGGGTCAGCCTCTGCATACCAAGACCGGTGATGAGGACAGCAGTGACGATGAAACACAAATAGATGATGATGTAGCCGACCGCACTTGGGAGCCGGGTGAGGCAAGGGCTTCATCATCGTCAGGAGAAGAGGGCGTCAGCTTGCGCGTCATGCAGCGGCGCAGCCAGTAAGTGGGTTGTGTGGCCGTGAGTCAGCAGGATAGCAGCAGTGTGAGGTCGGGAGCCAAGCGGCCACGGGGTAAAAAACCCGCTTCGCAGGTCCAAGAAAGTAGCGGCATAGGGGCTCAGCGAAGCAGCAGCGGTAGTAGTCACTCAGTGCGGAGCGTTGGCGGTAAAATCCGATACTCGGCGGTGTGGCAGTTCTTTGCTAAGACACCGGAGGAGCCGAATATGGGTATATGTAGAATCTGTGGCCAGAAAGTGAAGCGTGGCCAGGGAGCTAACGTTGGCACCACGGCCCTGCGTCAACACATGCAGCGTCACCATCCGGTGGCCTGGGAGAAACGTGGCTCAGATGTGGTGGTCCATCCTGCCGCCGCAGCAACAGCAGCAGCAGCGCCCAGTGGCACGCATGTCATTGCAGCCAGTCAAGGCTCCACCACCTCTGCAGAAGGGAGCTGTTTCTCTTTGACATCATCTCCCGGTCCAGATGCTCCTGCTCCTCGCTACTCATGGCGCCAGCAGCCGTTCAGCGAGGCGATTGCAAAGAGACAACAGTATGCGTCCAACCATCCTAAGGTGCAGAAGCTGACCGTGCTCCTGTCCAAGTTGTTGGTACTGCAGTCCCTCCCTTTCCAAATGGTGGACTCTGCACCATTCAGAGAACTAATGGCTTGTGCCGAGCCGAGATGGAGAGTTCCAAGCCGTAATTTATTTCCAAAAAGGCAGTACCAGCACTTCATAAATATGTAGAACAGAGGGTGGGCCAGTCCTTGAGCTTATCGGTTTGTTCCAAGGTGCACGGCAGCGCGGACGTCTGGAGCTGTAACTACGGTCAGGGCCAGTACATGTCCTTTACGGCCCACTGGGTGAATGTGCTTCCTGCCCAGGCACACCAACAACATGGACAGGAGACGCCGCTTTCTCCTCCACGTTGTCAAACTGCGGCTCCTGAGCCAATATCCGTGGCGACTACATCTCGCGGCCACATGAGTCCGGTGGGGACTGAAATGGAGGAGGAGGACATTGGAGCAGAAGCATTGTCTGGTGAAATGAGTGGATTTTCTACCCAGGTGACAAGAGAGGAGAAGCAGGAGCAGCTGGAGCAGGTAGCTGGAGATGAGGAAGACGAGGCAGATGACCGGCAAGCACCGTGGCTGTATACAGTACAGTGGAGATGGAGGCAGGGAGCCCCTCGGAGTCACGTGAAGATGGCCCGCAGCAAGCTGATTTGCCTGGCTAGTGACAGCCGGATAGTCAGCATCTGGCAGAGGGATGACTTCTGGCTCTCCACCCTATTGGACCCTCGCTACCGGTCCAAAACGGGAGCCTTTTTCCCAGCTATTGAGAGGGAGGACAAACTCAAATACTATAGAGAAATCCTCCGTAGTCAGTTAGCCGCAACCTATGTGCGACATCGTCCCTCCTCTGACTGGTCTGACCGGGGGGGTTCTTCAGCGCTCACGTACTACTGCCGCGGCTGCTGGGTGAAGGTGGGGGGTAGGAGCAGTACCAGCTCCATCAGCAGCAACCTAAGTCTGGAGTCACTGATGAGCAGCTTCCTTCACCCGCCTAGTGAGGAGGGCAGTCACCAGCAGCAGCAGGAACTGGAGCAGACCCTGAACCAAAAGGTGGAGGCCTACTTGGACAGCACTTTGCCACCCCAGTTAGAAGATCCGCTGGACTACTGGGCAGCCAAACTGGGTGTGCTTCCTCAACTTGCCGAGTTTGCAGTGGAGAAGCTGTCCTGCCTGGCCAGTAGTGTGGCGTCAGAGCGGGTGTTCAGTACGGCGGGGGCCATTGTTACCCCAAGGAGAACCCGCTTGTCCATGGGAAATGTGGAACGACTGACCTTTGTCAAGATGAATCAGGCGTGGATCGGCCAGGATTTCCACACACCAATGCCTTAGGCGTCAGTCTGGGTTCAAACTACCTGCCTCAGCCACTATTCTGATGCCGCCACCCGCCTGATGCCACACATCTGCTGACAGCTTCTCCATCTGCCACCAACCATCTTTACCAGGGACTGGTATTGCCACCCACCTCCACACTCTGTGATTGTGCCACTTTATGACCTCATGCTGCTGCTGCTGTTGCTGTTGCCGTGACATCCACACTGTGTCATTGTGCCACTCTCTGACTTCATGCTGTTGCTCCTGCCGCCGTCACCTCCACTCTGTCATTGTGCAACTCTGTGGCCTACTCCAGTTTTTGCCACCTCCCGTATGTCATTGTGCCACTGTCTGACCTCATGCTGCTGCTGTGACCTCCACTCTCTGTCATTGTGCCACTCTGTGGCCTACTACTGTTTTTGCCACCTCCAGAATGTCTTTGTGCCACTGCCTGACCTCATGCTGTTGCCACCGTCACCTCCACTCTGTCATTGTGCCACTCTGTGGCCTATTATTGTTTTGCCACCTCTAGAATGTCATTGTGCCACTGTCTGACCTCATTCTGCTGCTGCCGTCACCTCCACTCTCTGTCATTGTGCCACTCTGTGGCCTACTACTGTTTTGCCACCTCCAGAATTTCATTGTGCCACTGTTTGACCTCGTGCTGCTGCTGTGGCTGCTGCCGTGACCTACACACTGTGTCATTGTACCACTCTGTGGCCTACTCCTGTTTTTGCCACCTCTAGAATGTCATTGTGCCACTGTCTGATCTCATACTGCTGTTGATGCCGTCAACTCCACACTGTGTCATTGTGCCCCTCTTTGGCCTACTCCTGTTTTTGCCACCTCCAGAATGTCATTGTGCCACTGTCTGACCTCATTCTGCTGTGGCTGCCGCCGTCACCTCCACACTCTGTCACTGATGTTGCCACCTGAGCTCTCAGCTTGTTTTTTTTCCAGCTGTCGCTGCCATGACTTTATCAGGCTACATTCCCCCTTCAGTTTTTTGGTCAGTTTTGCCCTCTTAAGTGCCCAGGGAATTTTATAGTGAAGTGATTCTAAGAGCGGCGGCAGTTATCTGCGTATCATACTAAAACACAACATTGTATGAAGACCAAACCAAGCTCCCTCTGCATATTTAAGCATGACACAGCGTTCTACAGCACCCTCCAGGCTCTTTGCAGCCTGGAAATAGCTGTGTTTTAATGTGATTCGTCCCAAAGTAATTCGGACCAAAGTTATTTTTGTCAGGAAATTCGGAGAAAGTGAGCGAACCAAATTTTTGAGAAATTCGCCCATCTCTATTTACCTTCTTTTTAGTCTGCAACTGGTGATCCAGAAGCAGATATAAGGTTATATACTTTCCTTTTGCCCCTGGGTGTGGGGTGCACGAGCAGACTGGAGGCACTGGCAGCTGACTGTGAAAATATTTCTACAGGCATTTTGTATGTGTTGTACCATATATTGTACAGCTAGCTCAGGTGAGCAAATATATTAATTATACTTTCACCTTCAGAGGAATTTACCACACTATATTTGTGCGCCTGTCTGTCTTCCCTCATTTCCCGTTTTGTCCTTCTGTCTTCTTCGGAGGCGTGGAGAGAGATCAACGGATACACCTTTTCGGTTCACCATATATCACAGAGCTCAGGTTCTCTTTTCTATCATATAACCCTATATATTACAGTGTTCAGCTTCTCTTCTCTAAAACAGTGGTTTATCCTACTTTAGTTTTTTAACATTGAGATTTGCTACTGACAAAATATTTTTTGTTATGTCAAATAGGTGAGGTTCACATCAAGTTTGTGATATACATTTGGCTGTATGCTGGGAAAGCTTCTGGCATACATGCTTAAAATGCCTCCAGGGTTAAATAGCCCAAGCAAGGCAAAAATCTGAACACTGCAAAAAACAAAACAAACAAACCTATAAAATAGCATAGTAGAATATACTACCTATATAATGGCATGTACCAAAAAAACAACAAAGGAACCTATAGGTGATGGATGCCACCATATACTAATGTCATCCATTGGAGGCATCTGTTTAACATGTGTATCCTGATTTGTACATTACATAGATGCCATACATGGGAAGTGAACCTTAGCTTAAAAGGATCAATCGACAACAAACAAGCTTTTATCATTGGTCGTTTGATCATTGGGCATTTATATATATTTATATATACACTGGGCAATGGCCAGGAATGAATTTGGACAATTATCACCCTGTTCAAAAGGCCCTTAAATTCTCTGAATTTTTTTTTTTACCTGCTTCATCAACCTATTTATCCCTTAACAAAGCTCTGTGTATCACCAGCAGAGGGGTTTAACTAAAGCCAATCTTCAATTAACCTTTGTTTTTTAAGAACGGCGCTCTTGAGAAAAAATGACTGTGAATTTCGATGGAAACCAATTACCAAAGTGTTTCTCTAATATTTATATAAAAATTATGCAGAACTGCATCCACATGATGATTTGAGAGCCTCTTCAGACAAAAAGCTACGTGAATAAAAGAAATTCATTATGCAACTGAGAAGCTCATCATCCAGATAGATGCTTTCAGATGCAGAAAGTTCAGGCACTTGTTTTGTACAATTTTGATTTCCTCTTGCCGTTGTCAAGATTTTTTTTCTTTAATTTTCCTATTTTTGAGTTGATTTTTTTTCCTCTCTACGGTTTTGCTTTTGTTCCCCCCCTGTTTGTAGTGTGAATTGCTGATAACAGCAAGTTTAATGGCAAAAGTATGAAACAATATTCAGGCTTGTCAAGGAAAGGTCAAACTATTTGCATTCATTAGGAACCTGCAGAAGCGTGCAGTGTGTGTTTCATTGGAAGGCTTATGGTTATTGATTTTCATACAGCTGTAGGAAGAAGTTAATTAGAAGTATACTTCACTTATAGGTGATACAATTAGGAATAATTTGCCTATAACTACACAGCCATAGAGCTGCATTGCACCTAAGTGTCTTTTCCGGACAGCTGCTCTTCCCATAAATCTGATATAGCACTGACTACATATGCAGTGGTTTGCCATGCTAATATAGTTTTATGGACCAGAGAGCAGGAAAATCATTGTCTCAAAACACAACATAACACTCCAAAATCTAGTATTTCAAAGTTAAACACAGGGAGCTCTATAGCCTGACTGTATGGCACCGAGGTTATAACGTTTTGTTACTGAGTTTTTACAATTTACTTAATAGACAACACTCCATTCCTCTGTCTTCAGTTTTCTTAGCCTAATTTCACCTTTAGCTTCTTTTATTAAGTGTACTCAGCCCACCTTTTCTAAAATGTTTGTTATAGTATTATTTAAAAAAGAGATCTGAATAAAAAACAGTTTTCCATCTTTTTGTATTTATTTTAAAAAAAGTGCCACTTTTTCACATGACTTGTAAGGCCATGTTCACACGGCTTAAAATGGGACGTATTTCAGTCCGTAACTACGCGCCGTACTGCGCGAATTACAGCTGGAATACGTCCCAGTCATTACGGTAATCCATAGTTCTCATAGAGAATTATGGATTACGTCTCCTCTCCCTGCTCGGCGATTACCCCGCGGGGGGAGATAAGTGACATGTCATTTACTAGCGGTGTATACGCGCCACTCGTAATGATAGTCTATGTGCCGGCGAGGTGGTGGCCCCCCACTCCCGCTCCTGCCCCCGTCCACACGGCGTAATTGCAAGGCGTAATTACGCCTGCAATTAAGCCGTGTGAACATAGCCTTAAAACAATAACATTTTTAACTCCTTGCCGGCAATGGACCTATGGGTATGTCCTATTGTTAAAGGGGTTGTCTCAATGCAAGGATTGCTTTTTATGTTAAAGATCTTACAAAACAAGTCACTTTGCAATATGTGTCCATTAACGGTATCCTACCTATTCTGAGATGTCCCCTCCTGTAGGGACTACATCAGCTCCTCAGGTCGCTATAGCTACAGACCTGTTTGATCTCTCCTGATGGGCTGCCAGCACTGGTTGCTATAGTTACAGATCTGGCTTCTACTGTAGCCTATTAGAAGCCAGTAAACACGCCCCTGAATTCAAAATGAAACCAAGAAAACAGGACTGAGATAAGATGAATCAATGTAGTGAGACAACCCCTTTAATGAGGTTCTATGTATTGGAATTAATCAGTAAGTGTTGATTACAGCTGACACCCGCCAATAACAGCAGGGTTCGAAGCCGGCTCCAATCCCTGCTATTTAAACCTTTAGGCGTTGTAGCATCTACATGTATGAGGAACGGAGCTTCACACCATTCTTCCCTTTGATTGGCACCCCTGCGGTATCATTATGGGGTGCTGATTAGTTAACTTGGCAGCTGGAAGCCTAATTAAGGTTTCCATAGTTGCCATGTGAAAGATTCTATTACTTCCTATCTGAGGCAGGAAGTGATAGACCTACTGTCTTGGTATACCCATCTACATTATTTATTACAGTTCTCAAATATTGGGAGATCATTAGCATATCTTCATTTAGATGCCAGTTTGTACTAATTAGAGAAAAAGAGAATCCATTACATTATGTAATGAAATGTTGTTTCTAGTACAGTTTGTGTTTAATTTGTTACAGTTTTCAAAATTGTTCTTATCAATGAATCTAAACTTTAACTGCTTTCAGATGCTTTAACTTTAACATTCGTAAACTTAATATCTGTCTTGACTGATGATATCTTGCAGGTTGACAATTATGAGAAACTAGTAAAAGGTTTACGGGAAGAGCTGAACCAGGGCCAGCTCCATCACCAAGATGGGCAAAATCTGATAGACAAGTTAAGGAAACAGGCATCAGACATGGAATGTGAAATTGAAAATTTGAAGTCCAGAAAGAAGAGCGACTTTCAGCTGGTAATAAGTTCTATATATTTTTTTTTTATTTTGCTTTTTTTTTTGGGGGGGGGGGGGGACATATAGTATATGTATCTGTGTTACAATTAGATGACTGATTTCAATGATCTCTTTATGAGGACTATATATCTCCTGCTGTTTAAAATAAATAATAAAATAAAACAATTTTATGAATAAAAGTGGGATGTTTAAAATTAACACAATGAAAATAAGTTTAAAAAGTCTGAACATAAAACAAAAAATGAAAAAGTAAATCAACACATATATGCTACCCCACCCACACAAAAAATAAGCACACATTTTAAATACTCACTCTTATCAGTATAAGACATTCTGCATAAAACAAACATTTTACTACTTTGTTGCATCTCAAACAAAGGCTATGTCATCCTTTAGACAGTGTTAAAAGAGCAATTTTAGGGGAAAATATTATTCATAGATTAAGTTGCTTTAAAATGAAATGTGAGCAAAAATGTGATCATTATTCCTTGAATAAAACTGCTAAATATATATGAATATACATGAAGAGTCTATAGTTTTAAGGGAAGGTTAATTTTAACATTGAGAGATGGAATATCCAAAATAAAATCCGGAAAATCACATTGTATAAATTTATATAAATTTATGTGCATTTTGCAGTGAGAAATAAGTATTTGATCCCTCTAGCAAACAAGACTTAATATTTGGGTGGAAAAACCCCTTGTTGGCAAGAGCAGCATTTCAGACGTTTTTTGTAGTTGATGAGGAGGTTTGCGCACATGTCAGGAGGAATTTTGGTCCACTCCTCTTTGCAGAACATCTCTAAATCATTAAGATTTTGAGGCTGTCGCTTGGCAACTCGGAGCTTCAACTCCTCCCATAAGTTTTCTATGACCTTAAGGTCTGGAGAGTAGATAGGCCACTCCATGACCTTAATGTGCTTCTTCTTGAGCAACTCCTTTGTTGCCTTGGCTGTATGTTTTGCATCATGGCCTTGCTGGAAGACCCAGTTACGACCCATTTTTAATGTCCTGGCAGAGGGAAGGAGGTTGTCACTCAGGATTTTATGGTACATGGCTCCATCCATTCTCCTATTGATGCGGTGAAGTAGTCCTATGCCCTCAGCAGGGAAACACCCCCAAACCATAATGTTTCTACCTCCATACTTGACAGTGGGAACGGTGTTCTTTGTGTCATAGGCCGCATTTCTCTTCCTCCAAACACTGCGAGTTGAGTTAATGCCAAAGACCTCCATTTTTGTCTCATCTGACCACAGCACCTTCTCCCAGTCACTCATAGAATCATCCAGGTGTTCATTGGCAAACTTCAGACGGGCCTGCACATGTGCCTTCTTGAGCAGGGGGACCTTGCGAGCACTGCATAATTTTAAACCATTACGGCATACGGGTTACCAATGGTTTTCTTGGTGCCTGTGGTCCCAGCTGCCTTGAGATCATTAACAGGTTCCCCCATGTAGTTTTAGGCTGATCTCTCACCTTCCTCATGATCAAGGATGCCCAACGAGGTGATATTTTGCATGGTGCTCGAGATCGATGTTGATTGACAGTCATTTTGTATTTTTTCCATTTTCATACTATTGCACCAACAGTTGTCTCCTTCTCCCCAGCTTCTTACTTATGGTTTTGTAGCCCATTCCAGCTTTGTGCAGATCTATGACCTTGTCCTTGACATCCTTAGAAAGCTCTTTGGTCTTGCCCATTTTGTAGAGGTTAGATTCTGAGTGATTGAGTCGGTGGACAGGAGTCTTTTATAAAGGTGACTATTTAAGACTGTGCGTATACGGATATCCAAATGGCGCTGGAAACAAAGCCTGCACCGCAAAGGATCCAGAGTCCGGCTGAGGTAAAATCAAAAAGTTTTATTGATGTGCTAGTAAAAAAGACAGCAAAACGGCATACAAACAGACGCGTTTCGAGCGTGTAGCTCTTGCTCACTGTTGTGGCAGCTTGTGTTGCTGCTATGGTTTAAAAAGAAATTTCTAAAACCAAAAGCCAAAAAGACCCTTCCCATTTTCCATGCTCCAAATGGCAAAATTTAAAGGTATAGCAAAAAGTTGCACAGGTTAAATAGATGGCAAGACTTGAAAGTATAGGGAAAATTGCACACATTTAAAGCCCATATTAAATAATATATATTTGTATATATATAGAGGGTAGAATGTATTTATAAGTAGAAGTGGACCTATAGAAAAAAAAACACTAAATATATAAAAAAAACATGTCTGTACAAAAATATTTGCACATCTATAGAGCCCAAATTGAAAAAAAATATATCTATATGTATATGAAGAATGAAGTCTATTCAATAATATAAGCGGGCCTATATAAAGAAGAAAAATCCTTTCTTCCTTTTTTTTTCTTTTTTTTTCTTTTTTTTTTTTCTTCTTCCCCAATGGGAGCCACCTTTTCCCCTTCACTGGCAAACATCACTATGGCGTGGTGGGAGCACCTCGCCATTTATAGTGCCAGTAATCCTTATGTGGATTGCATTGTGTGGTATGGCCGCTACATCGATGACCTCCTACTCATATGGGGTCGCGATGTAGCGTGATTGCGTCAGAGGTGTGTTGGGACTCAGCTGGCAGCTGTATGCCATTCAGCTGTGAGGAGAACATCGTACACGAGAGGTTGGCGTCCGCGTCTTAAGTTTGGACTTTCGGACTCGGCTCTGGATTGTAGGTTCCAATATATGTTACTTAAGTGACTTAAAGTTTTATTGTCTTGCAACATTGTGCTATAGATGGAGTTACTAAAGTGTACATATTAAAGGAAATTGGATAAAGTATCCTTTTGGAGTCAGACGGCATAATTTGAAAGTGTCGCGATGTAGTGCTCATACAGCCCTTCTTCATGTATATCAATGATAATCCCTTTAATTTACATTTTACAGAGCATTGGGACAAACAAAAAAATCCCTTTTTTAGATATACAGGAGGATAAAATTGAAACAGGAAGTATAGTTACCAGTCTATATCACAAACCTAATACTGGCAACACCATTTTAAGAGCAAACAGCTGCCATTCATCTTCAAGAGAAATTTGAATATCCCAAGACAGGATGAGAATCTGACCAAAATCTTAGAAGGAGGAGTACAAGTGGTATCTAGGAGAGGTAAAACCCTGGGAAATTCCATATATCCAAGTGCATACATACCTAAACCCATTAAAGCCATCAAGGTGTGGCTGTAAAAAAAAAAAAGAGTTTTTAAATGTGGTGGTGCACGTTGTAATGCTTTAAGGTTGCTAAAAAAATGACAGATTTTGAAAATATCAGTAAATAACAAAAATATAGTATTCAGAAATTTATTAACTGCAATAGTCACCACCTTATTTATAATATTGAGTGCACCCTATGTGAAATAAAGTATGTGGGCAGCACGATTCGAAAAATTAAGACACGTATTATGGAACATGTATCTGATAAGCAAGCACTATGTGGAACAACATAATGGAGACCTTAAGGGTTTTAAGTTTTATGCTATAGAACTTATAACGCCCATATAGAGGGGGGATTGGACCAAAGCCCATTAGATACAAAGAGGCACAGTGGATTTTAAAATTAGGAGCCAAGAGGCCAGATGGCCTTAATTTCCGCACAGATATGCTTTATATATATTAAGGGAAAGAGGAAAGGAAAAGAAAAAGGTAAAGAGGAAAGAAGGGGAGAAGAACAAAAAAAAAAAAAAGGATTTTTTTTTTATATAGGCCGCTTATATTTATGAATAGACTTTATTCTTCACATGCATATAAATGTATATTTTTTCAATTTGGGCTCTATATATGTGCAAATATTTTTGTTATAGTTTTTTATATTTATGGTGTTTTTTTAAATTATAAATAGTTTTACCCTCTCTTTCTTCGTCTCTCTCTCTCTCTTCTCTTATAATATATTATATATATTATTATATTATATATTAAAATATAATATATATATATTATATATATAATATATATATAATTATTTAATATGGGCTTTAAATGTGTGCAATTTTCCCTATACTTTCAAGTCTTGCCATCTATTTAACCTGTGTGACTTTTTTGCTATACCTTTAAATTTTGCCATTTGGAGCATGGGAAATGAGGAGGGGTCTTTTTGGCTTTTGGTTTTAGAAATTTCTTTTTAAACCATAGCAGCAACACAAGCTGCCACAACAGTGAGCAAAAGCTACACGCTCGAAACGCGTCTGTTGTATATGCCATAGTGGTGGATTGTATGCTGTTTTGCTGTCTTTTTTAGTAGCACATCAATAAAGCTTTTTGATTTTACCTCAGCTGGACTCTGGATCCTTTGCGGTGCAGGCTTTGTTTCCAGCGGCGTTTGGATATCCGTATACGCACAGTTGCATTTCTGCCGGGCCGGCCGTGAGCCCGGAGTGGCGTATGACTATGCAGGGATCCTCACAGAAGATACAGATTCAAGTCCACAGTAAGTGAGCCTATTTGCTTGTTTGTGACTATTTAAGACAGCTGTCTTTAATGCAGGTAACGAGTTGATTAGGAACATCTAACTGGTCTGTAGGAGACAGAACTCTTAATGGTTGGTAGGGGATTAAATACTTATTTCTCTCAGCAAAATGCAAATAAATTTATATAATTTATACAATGTGATTTTCTGGATTTTATTTTTGATATTCTCTCAATGTTAAAATTAACCTACCCTTAAAATTATAGACTGTTTATGTCTTTGTCACATGCATTAGATCAATTAAGATTACCACAATTATTTATATTTACCAAATGCCAGAATAATGAGAGGGGGAGAATTTTTTAAGGCATTTTTATTACTTTCTGCAAAGTCAAAAGTTTACATACATTTATTAGTATTTGGTAGCTTTGCCCTTAAACTGTATGACTTGGGTCACACGTTTTGGATATCATTCCACAAGTTTCTCACAATATTTTGTAGGAATTTTGGCTCATTTCTCCTGACAGACCTAGTGTAACGTAGACATGTTTGTAGGTCGCCTTGACCGCACCTGCCTTTTCAGCCTTTCCCATAAATTTTCAATAGGTTTGAGATCAGGGCTTTGTGATTGCCACTCCAAAACATTGACTTGGTTATCCATAAGCCAATTTATAACCAGTTTTGCAGTATGCTTTGGGTCATCATCCATATGGAAGGCCTATTTCTGCCCAAGCTTTAATTTCCTTGCTAATGTCTTAAGATGTTACTTCAGTATTGCCACATAATCTTCTTTCCTAACGATGTCATCAATTTTGGAAGTGCAGCAGTCCCACTTGCAGCAAAACAACCCCACAACATGATGCAGCCACCTCCGAGTTTCACAGTTGGGATGGTGTTCTTAGGCTTCCAAGCTTCTCCCTTTTTCCTCCAAACGTAAAGATAGTCATAATGGCCAAACAGTTCAATTTCAGTTTCATCAGACAACAGTACATGTCTCCAAAAATGTAGGTCTTTGTTAATGTTTGCAAACATTAAACTGCTTCTATATGTTTCTTTTGGAGTAGTGGCTTCTTCCTGGCAGTGTGGCCTTTCAGCCCATGTTGATACAGAACTCGTTTTACTGTGGATAATGACACAATTTTACCAGCTTCCATCAGCATCTTCACAAGGTCTTTTGCTTTTGTTCTTGGGTTGATATGCACATGTCGGACGTTCATCACGTTCATCTCTGAGACAAAGAACTCATCTCCTTCATGAACAGTGTGATGGCTGGATATTAGCATCTTGTTTGTTCTTGCATATGATTGTTTGTACAGATGAACAAGGCACTTTCAGGTATCTGGAAATTGCACCCAAGGATGATCCAGATGGTCCACAATTCTCTACTTGTTATCTTGGCTGACTTCTCTAGACTTTCCTATGATGTTACACACAGAAGCAGTGTGTTTCTGGTGTGCATTTAAAATACATCCACAGGTAGGTCTTTAATCAACTCTGAAGAGCCGTAATTGCTGGTACTGCAGTATTATATTATGAACGTAAAGTTTAAGAAATAGAATGGTAATCACAAAATGTAATGACTTTAATTTCTAAGAATATAATAGAAATCCATAATATGATTAAATTGATAAAATTGATTAAAATTAATTTAAAAGACAAACTATTCCAACCCTTCTTTTTGACATACTGTGCAGCTACCATTCTGTCCATTCATTGGTGTCCCTGTCCGCTCTAGATATTATTATGTAAAAAGGACTCATTTCTAAGAATATAATAGTAATCAATGAAACGGTAATGTTTTGTCTGAAAAGACCAACTGTTCCAACCTTCTGCCTGTCAGCTCTATATACCCATGTAGAAAAAAGGACTCTGGACCAGCCTCAAATGTACATAACTCTGTTGTAATATTGTGGGCAGCAAGCAGACCCATTTCTTATAACTGGGGTTCTCCACTACTTTTAAAAAGTTGCTTACAGCATTGCATGGCTACAAAATAAAATATTAACCAGTACTTAAAGGGGTTGTATCATTTCATCATTTTCATTAAATGGTCTTCAGAATAAGAGGACAGTGAAAACAGGCAACTTTGCAATTGGATGTCATTTGCAAAGCTGTCTTGTTTTCACTGTCTGTCTTATCTTCGTTTTCTGTAAACACTGTTCCCCAGTGCTGGTCGGATCCAACCTCCTTTCATTTCATTGGTTGACGGGTCTACTAATTTACATTATGTCTGGCCCCCGGTCGTATTTACGGGTGCGCACCTCTCTCACTCAGAATAAGGGGCCAACAACAATTTCACTCTGCACAGCCACCAGCTCCTCATTGACACTGAAGCTGCTTCTACAATCAGAAAACAGCAGAATTGTGCTCGGTGCCTAACGCTGCTGCATGTAAGGGGCCGGCAACATTTCATTCTGCACAGCCACCAGTTCCTCAGTGACACTTGCAGCTGCTTCTGAAATCATAAAACAGCAGAAATGTGAATTGGTGCCTAATGCTCCTGCATAAAAGGGAGATGGATCTGTCCTCTGGAGGAGTTCATAGAAGACTGGATTCAACTGTAACAAACCTCCAGCTGTGGGAAGAGAATATATCAGTGCTCTGAGTTCATAAAAGGCTGTCTAGACTGAATGCAGGCCTGTGGTATGTAAACAGCTTTTACAAAATAAGACTGCAAAAGGAAAGGAACGACACAATGACATGTGGAGGGGGGGGGGGGTTGAACACACTGAATTGGGAGCGAGCATGAACAGTGAAGGGGTAGGATGATGTTATCCCCCTTCAGTTAAGAAACACCCAACTGGGAGAGGAAGAAACCCTGGATTTCAGGAACTGAGAAAATCAAGCTACAAGAAGCGATACATCCCCTTTAAACCTTTACCGACAATGCCATGAAAGTTACTTCATAAATCTGGAGTTCTCCACCAATGATGACCCATTCATAGTTCACCTGACCATGAGCCCATCACTTGCTTCAGTGGTCATGTCTGGAAATAATAATTTTTGATATGTATCCTATATATTAGAAGCTGTTTTCCTTCTATGCTTTTTCCAGTTGCAAAAAGTATATAAGTTGTAAAACATAATAATAATAATGCCTTACAGTGGGACTGTGAAAGGGATAGTCCCAACATAGTCTTTCATGAAGTATCCTGACGAAGGATTTTAATGTTTGGTAACGGAAGTAGTAGTTTGAGGGTTATGTTCACTAATTAAAGCTAAAAGAGAGCTTGGAAAGATGGCAAAAAAAAAAAAAATTCCCCCTTCCCCCCTGTTGAAGTTTTTAATTTTTTTTATTTGCTTGGCAAAAAAAAGGTCGGGGAAACATTGTCTTCAAAGGGGGTGGTACTGGGTGAGGTCTTTGAACTTCTATTTTTTACATTGATCCCTACCTACCCCAGGGTTGCCTATTGATAAGACGAGACATTTAAAGTTTTATGCATTGGTTAAAAAGGGGTCCAGAGCATGTTTTTACCTTGCTTGGATTATAACATGTGTGTATTTTGTTTATTTTTCCCAATTAAACATTTGGTAAGTTAACAGGGGAGGTTTTTAAAAAACCCCGGGTGTTAATGAACTTTGAATAATGCGACTCAGCAAACATTTTAGAATTGTAAATGGAATTTCATGGCTTCCTTTGCTGTAAATCAGAATGTGTGTTTATAGGGCACGTTTTAATCCAGGCTTACTACACAATTATTTTTTAATAATTGCAGCCTTAGAACTGCAGCTGTGAGCTCACTCGTTTAAACAACTGACTGGCGTAAGTCGTTTTATGTTGCTAATATTGCTGGCCATGTCAGGAGCGGAGAGTTATTTTCCTCAGGTGTGTTTGAGTAAGTCTCCTAATTTCATTACTTTTAAAAAAGGGGTTTAAAATAAAACATGTCATTCCCAGATTTGATGTTTGGTCAAAATTTAAAAGTTTGTGATTTCTTTCCCCGTTCTCTCACCACTTTATAATGGCCAATGTTGATCAAACCAAATGCGTCTCCCGTTTATCCCAATGTATGGACTAGCTGGTCTTTGTAACAGCAGAGTATTCAAAACACTGTAAAACGACTTACAACTTGTCGGCCATAGCAATATTCTGGTTCTTACGGAAAATGAATGATGGGGTTTTCGACATATAGTTCCCTGATGCAATTTTAAGGTACTATGAGGAGAAACCACTGGGGCTTCACAGAATAAAGAAGCTGCGTAACCTACAAAACTTGTCACTGGAGTTTTACATCAGCATCTCATCAATTTCAGAAGGGTTGGCATCATTCATTTAATTTTATTTTCAAATTAGTACTGTTTTATTCTTCACGGTTTAAACTGAACTTAAATTATTCTTCACAATAAACCATCTTGCATTCAACAGTAACAACCATATATTTTACCAAATATGAATCTGATTGGCCAGTACTACTTTGTCCATAAAGTTAAGCTTAATATCATTTCTAATATTTTGTTGGTTTCGGCATGTAAGAGTGATTCCCAGGATTTTGTTATTAAAATGAGAATCTATAAGTTTACTCCTCTGGGAGGACATGTAAAGTCCAATTAATGGTTGAGTCTTCTTCTTTGCACATTAGGTTGGCGGACCTGGGGTGGTTAAACATTGCATCTCCCCATAGGATGGTTTATTACATATACGGTCGTTTTAAATCTAACAGGTAATAGGAGATTGGACTCTGAAGTTTAATTGTGTCCACCTAAAATATTTTTGCTAGTCACTCAGTTTTCTGACATGGTGGAAGTCATTCCATTCGTTTCCTATTAGAATCATAAAGGACTCCAAGAACGATCAATTCTGTAGTGTCTATGTTTATAGTAAATCTTCTAATTTTGTCATAATAAAAGGTTGCATGATTTTGTTACATGTTTTGTGTTAACGGAAAGTTTTTTCATTCTCTGCTGAATGTTAGAAATTTTTTTTTTCTCCCCTTGAATTCTGACTTTTGGAAAGTATTTAAACACTCCACTATTAAAAGTTGCATTTTTGCATTTTATCTATATTCTCATGCTTTTTGCATCATTGATAATAATAAAATGGCAGAAATACTAAAATAAATAAAAAAAAGGATAGTAGATTCCTTTATTGTTTTAAAATAGCAGATTGATTTATGCAAAGCTTTTTTCGTAACGGAAACCTAAATCCACATTTACACGGTACTATTTTGTTGCCATCTTCATTACATTTTAAATGCTAACATCAATAGTGAATCCCGAAGAGCAGTGATAAAAAGAAAAGTTAAAAGCCCCAAAAATGTTTGCCTATGTAATTTGGCTGTCCTGTATGTGCTTAATAATGGAATTCACTTCTACATGTTGTACAGGTTTCCTAGGGAAAAAAGTTTACATATCACATTATATCTTTAAGATTAAAGAACAAGAAAATCGATTGATAAAATTGGAGGATGATATCCGTCAGTTGCAAGAGAAAAGTGATTCTTCTCAAGGTAATCTACTAGAAGCCCAAGCACAGATGAAAATCCTCCTCCTGAATCTTTCTACAGCAGAGAAACAGATTAAACATTATATAACTGCAACGGTAATTAAATTTTATTGTTATAAGTTTATAATTGGAATGCTGCTGGTATGGCTATAGCAGTGATGCACAGATCCACTTTCTGATTGAACCTCAATCATGCGATAGCAAAAGGTGTGCAATATGGTGGTATTTACAGTTATGTGATTTTTAATTTGAAAAAAATCATACAAGAGAAAATGTTGTTATGATTCTAATTTATTTCTGTTTAACCACCTTTTTACATTTTTTTTTTTTTTTAACTGAGAGGTACTTTTGGGTATGGTCAGACAGTCGGAATAGAAGAAAACATCTCATGCTCTTGAACTTTATTGTTTGCTTATCTTTCACAGAGTTTGACTTGATGGAGCAGCCCTTCCTTCTGTAGGTGTACAGTCCTTGGCAAATATTGCAGAATCGCCATAATTAGAGCATGGTCACCTAGCTTTTTTTTATTACACAGCAGGTATCCAATCCAACAAGCGGTAGGGTACCTTAAAACAAGACAGTAGGAGTTTTGTATCCATGCACAGTAATCCAAAAGATGACATCCTTAATGTGTGAGATAGGATGGGAGAATTCCTCAAAAATTCGATTGGTCACTTCGCCAGATTTCTTCGCCAGATCAAAAATAAATTCGGTCATTACGTTTTTATTTGGAACGAATCGCGTTTAAAATAGCAGCTATTTCACAGGAGTCGCACAGAGCCCTCGCAGGGTGCTGTTGAACTTGTGCCATGCTTAATATATGCAGTGGGAGCTTGGTTTGGTCTTCTTACCAATGTTGTGTTTTATTGATGACACGCAGTGACTGCGAGCTCTTAGATTCGTTACAATATAAAATTTCTGGGCCTTAAGAGGGCAAAAATGACAAAAAACTTCATAAGTGGGATTGTAGCTGATATAGTCATTGCCATGCGGAAAGCTAGGAAAAAAACAAGCTGAGGGCTCAAGGTGGCAACATTAGTGGACAGAGTGTGGATAGGTTGCGCGCAGCAACAGCTGGCATGAGGGCTGGCAAGTGCACAATGACATTCTGGATGGTGGCAAAAAAAACTGAGGAAGCCACAGAGTGGCACATATGACTGGTGCGGGGTCACGGCGGCAGCAGTATGAGGTAGACGAAGTGGACAATGGACATTTGGAGGCGGCCAAAACAGTATCTAGGCAACCAGGAGTGCACAATTGATCACAGTGTGGAGGTCACGAACAGCGCCAGCATGAGATCAAGGCAGTGGCACATTGACTTCTGGTAGGCGTGCAAACGTATTAGGCCAGAGTGGCATACATCGAACAGTGTGGAGTCACGACCGCAGCAAGCATGAGATTCAGGCAGTGGCATATGAAATTTCTCGGAGGTGCCAAACATGAGGAAGCACGGAATTTGTCACCATAAATTCCAAAAAATCTTGGGAATTAGAAAGAGATTCTAAGAGTGACTTTGATCAAAAATATTTATATTTTGCCATAGGAAAACTTAAACTCTATCATGTTCTCTATCATTTAAACTAAAACGACAACACTTTTATTATATCTATATCTTAACACTCATATACACACTATTTAAAAACTGATCTCCTATCCTCAATCATTTAACCCTTGCTTCTGAAAGAGGGAATACTCACCTTTCTTCTTCATGTCTGGTGGAACCCAACTATTAACAGGAGTGCCTTATATATTTTGCAAAGTTACTAGCTTTCAGTATGGGATCCCACGGCCAAATACTTGGGCTGTCGTCCCTATTCTCATAGACACGGAACAAAAGAAGGCCCCACTTGTGAAAGTGCTGCAGGTCAGACACTAGTAGAAGAGGGGTGAGAGTTCACAATTTTAAACGTCTATGCCTGACCTCGCCGGACTTGTTCGCCAAGCTAAACCTGCTTTATCAAAGGCTTGATTAAAGCCAGTGTTAGCTGGCGAAACATTGTGGCGAGGTCTCAGGAATGGACGTTTTAATAATTTGTGTTACTCCTCACGCTGTATACAAGTGTCACCTGCTGAGACTGGCTGACACACAGGGGCATTTTTGTTCACTGTGTCTATGAGATTAGGGAACGACTGACCAAAGTAGTTGGTTGGGTTCCTTATGAAGCTAGTACTTTGCACTATAGCTATTTGGCTCTCTGTTAATAGGTGGGGTTCCACCAGACTTGATGATTAGAAAGCGAGTTATTCTCTTTCAGAAGCTAAGGGTTATATGTGAGGTTAGAATCAGGTTTTTATACTAAGTGTGGATATAGAGGTTAAGGAGTTAGATTATAATAAAAGTTACTTGTTAGTGTTTAATAGATAGAGAACTGATAGAGTTTAAGTTTGACTATATGGCAAAATGTATATTATAGAAGCCACAGAATTGCATCCAATAAACTGTGAGCGGTGGTACAACGGTGGTAGCTGCTTCGAGGGTCTGGCATCTGGCACAATGACCACAGCTGTTGGAGGGCACGGAGGAGTCACAGCCAGCAGCTGAGGTCAGTGAGTTGGCACAATGACCAATTCTGGAAGCGTGGCACAAACAGGAGGAAGCACAGAGTGGCACAATGTATGCTGAGAGCGGAGGTATCGGCCGATACTGGGCAGCAGCATGGGGTCAGGCGTGGAACAATGACACAGTGTGGAGGACATGGCTCAGGCAGCACAGCAGAGCATCGAGGTCAGACCGTGGCACAATGTCTCTGTTGTGGATGTCACGGCTACATGCAAATGACAGAAAGCCGCATGGGTCATAGAGTGGCCTCATTGACAGGTGTTTGTGGTGGGGTGGCATACAGTCCTGGTTCAGATCGGTGGTTGGCAGCATGGAGGAATGTCAGCAGATGTGTGGCATCAGGCGGGCTTTCGCGGACATCAGAATAGTGGCTGAGCAGGTAGTTTGACCCAGATGAACGGCCTAAGGCAATTGGTCGTGTGGAATAAATCCTGGCGATCCAAGCATGATTCATCTTGACCAAAGGTCAGTCGTTCCAACATTTCCATGGACAAAGGGTTTTCTTGGGTTAATGATGGCCCCCGCCGCACTGAACACCACGCTCTGATGAAAACTACTGGCCGGCAGGACAGCTTCTCCACTGAAAATTGGCGTGTTGGCGGTATAACATCCTGTTTGGTATGACCAGTTAGTCCAGCGGTTCTCTAACTGAGGTGGAAGAGTGCTGTAACTATAGTAGGCCACGTACACTGGTGTTCAGGGACCACTGATCCAGGTAATGCTGATGTGCTGGTGGAGACTGCCTCTCAAAGGGGGTGAAGGATGCTCGCTCATCAGTGACTTCCAGACTTAGGTGCTTGTGATGGAGATGGTAAGGACTCCTCTAACCCCACCTTCCCCAACGCAGCCGCGCAGTAGTACGTGAGCTTGAGGAACCCCGGTTCAGACCTGCTGAGCGAGGACAAGGCAGCACATATGGCAGCGGCCAATGATTACGGTGGATTTTACCTATAGTTTTTGAGTTTGTGCTTCCATCTCAATTGTGGGAATAAGGCTCACCATTTTTGGACCGGTAGCGAGGGTCAAATTGAAGGTGGAGAGCCTGATGTCATCCCTCTGCCGGTTGATGACTTATTAGGCTCGTAAATATGCCAGGCATATATAGGCATGCTGCGGGCCAATCTGCACAAGTGACTCCATGGGGCTACCTGATCAATTTCACTGTATATGCCACGTGCTTGGGGGTAATCTGCCTCGGATTCATAATAAATCCAACCTCCTCCAGCTGCTCCTGCTCCTCCTCTCTTGTCCACCTGGGTAGAAAATAAACCACTAATTTCACACCTAGACATTGTATCTGCTTCCATTGTTCTCCTTCATTTCTCAGTACCACATCGGTACTCAAGTGGCCTACGAAAAGTCGCCTCTCGAATGGCCTCAACAAATGGCAGCGTGTAACGCATGTGCTGCCATGGCTGACATCAAAGTTACACAGGGGAGTACTTAGTCTGCCTCGATCATCAAAAAAGCGTTAATCGGCCACTTTCTCCGTTTCATACAGTCGGTCCAACTTGTGGCAGGCTGGTATTCTCAGAGAGCGTGGAAACATCGATCTACTAGGAGGTGTTGGGGGAGGCCGTTCTGCCGCTGCAATTCGAGGAGGGTGATTCTGGCTTTGTTACGAATGGAATAACAGTGCCCATATGCACAGTTTCTGTCCATTTTCAGAATGTTATGAAGAAGATCGGGTTCGGAAGGCATAATTCAGGAACCTTTTCACAAGCCAATTGAACTCGTGCGCTTGCAGGCGCATGTCCATCCCTCCTCGTGCAGAGCTTGGGCACCATGTTACTCACATATGTCCATCACCATGGTTTAAATACAACACATCTAAACGATTTGCAGTTGGAGCGGAGATAAGCCCACTCATCGATTTCTTGCAATGCATGAAGCGGAGCCAGTTCTACTGTGTTATGACTGTGTTAGCCGAGGAAAGCTGGTGTAGATAACTGAGTAGAACACCCGCTGTCGCCTACACTGTGGGTTTTGTTGGTGACAGTTCTGTGTAAGGATGACGTTGGTGGTGATAGGCTGCGAGGAGGAGAGAGGACGGATCCATCTGGAAAAGGTGCAGCAGCTTGACATACCGTGGTGGAGAAAGCGGGTCCTCACTGTCCAATTGTTGGTGTGCATGGGCGGTAGCAACATTCTACAAGTGGGGCGTATAGGACATGTACTGGCAACTGACCGTTGGTAGTTACTCTTCCAGACGTTCCGCGATGCCGTGCACCTTGGAACAAACCGATAAGCTCAAGGGACCGACCCACCTTTCTGTTTAAATATTTATGAACGCTGTCAGGTACTGCCTTTTGGGAAAAGAATTACGGCTTGGAAACTCTCATCTCGGCTCGGCACAGCCCATTAGTTCTCTGAATGGTCAGAGTCACAATTTGGAAAGGGAGGGACTGCAAGATGAACACATCATCATTGGAAGGAGCAACGGTCAGCTGCTGCACATTAGGACGGTTGGACGCCATAATGTTGTCTACTTTGCAATCGGCACCTACTCGAGAACGCATGATGGGCGCCACATGAGTAGCGCAGGACGCAGGAGCATCTGGGACGGAAGATGATGTCAAAGAGAAACAGCTCCCTTCTGAGAGGTTTTGGAGCATTGACTGGTGCTATGGACTAGCGTGCCAATGGGCGCTGTCTGCTGCGGCGGGCAGGATCGGACATCAACCACATCATGAGCCACGTTTTCCAGGCCACCGGGATGGTGACGCTGCATGTGCTTGACCGCAGTCGGCCGTGGTGCCAACGTTAGCTCCTGGCACGCTTCACTTTATGCCCACTGATTCT
Organism: Phyllomedusa bahiana; assembly: GCA_025379985.1. Classification (NCBI taxonomy): domain Eukaryota; kingdom Metazoa; phylum Chordata; class Amphibia; order Anura; family Hylidae; genus Phyllomedusa; species Phyllomedusa bahiana. The sequence continues at coordinate 74,791 of JAODAL010010748.1, read as the reverse complement.
ACAATTTAACCAATATTCGGCCTACATCCGGTGTTTAGCAAATGATCTGCCACACGCACGTGTATCGGATTTTACCTGCCACAGCTATGCACTGAGGTTGGACTACTGCCGCACCGTGCCTCGCTGAGCCCCTGTGCTGCTGATATCTTTTGGACCTGCGAAGCGGAGATTTTTACAACGTGGGCGCTTGACTCAACCGACCTCAACTGCTGCTTCTCTGCATGACTCTCGCCACACGATCCCATTGCTGGCTGCGCTGTGGCCTGACGCGCAAGCTGCCGCCCTATTCTATGGACGGAGATGAAGCCTTTTGCATAAACGAGCTCCAAGTGCGGTCGGCTACTATCATCATCTATTTGTGTTTCATCGTCACTGCTGTCTCTCACGCGGTCTTGGTATGCCGAGGCTGACATCTCAACACATGACCTCCCATTCATCTCAACATCATACTTTGCCGCCTCATACTGCAAAGAAGAAGGGATATTGCCCATTTCTTCGCTCGCCAAGTAGGTGCTGATGCCTCCTCAATTTGTTCCAGCCGCGCTGTATTGTGGCGATGAGCTGACAATAGTTAGATCTCTGGATGAGGGAAACAGGATGGAAAGAGGCGCAGCTGATGGGACTGATGAGGGACGCTGAACCCGTCCCCGGGGCGGCCATTGCCAACTAAGGGTTGGTGTGTCTGAGGTTCACCACAGACTCCTTGGCTGGGGTTGTCAGATGTCATCTGGGAGGAGAGGTTGACCTATGTCAACCAATCAAGAACCCTGGGTTGCTGAAACAGCACACGGCCGCTAGTTGACAGAACGGCTGTTGTGGACTCCTCCGAGTGACCCTTGCTGCGATGTCCCTTGTCCTGTGCTGTGACCTGGGCCTGTTCCAGGAATGTTTGTCACTGCCACTCGCAGGGCAGAGCTTGCCACTATCTTGTGCTGACATATGTTTGGTTCTAAAATGTACAGACTCTGTTGATGATGTTATCTGTATATGTTAGTATATGCACCCTGTTTTTGTCTCCAAATGAATCCCAAGTAGTATACTTGCTTGGGTAACATCACATTGGATAGAATTGCGCTCAAAAATGGCAGAAATATTTAATTGTATGTGTCGTTTAAAAAACACGTGTGAGTTTTACGAATTGTAAAAGCAACAAAAACAGGCTTATTAACCTTAGGAATGATATAGGCTAAAGGAAAATGTATAGTTTTTGGCGTTGACAAAAAAGCACGGTTTTTATTTTGTCAGCACACAGCAAACAACGATTATTTAACCCATGGACGTTAAATTGCGACAAAAGAATTTGAGGCAGCAACAAAATATAGTAGCTTTGTAGCGTGTGTTATGTTGCAGTGTTTTTCTACGCACACAACATGTGGATAAAGTTGTAATTAACACTTTGCTTGTGATTTAGGATACAGAAAAATGTATAATATTTTGGAGTTGAAAAAGACGGTTTCTTAGGGGTTCAAGCACACCAGCAAAAAGCACTGCTTAATTAGACCCCTGGATGTAATTGCGCCAATAGAATTGAAGCTGCCAAAAAATTGAAGTGGTATTTGTATTGTAAAACGCTGTTTCTTTAAATGAATACACAGGAACTGGCTTAGAATCCCACTTGGATTATTGAATGTATATGCAGCTGCAGTGGACGCACACTGGATTTTAGATCCAATACCCCAAAAAATTAGAAATAGAACATTAAGAGAACAGTCTCTGAGACAAGCTGAGACCCTACAGAAATCGCTATATAAAAATAAATTTCTTCAGTAAGAGCTATCACCCGCGGCAGAAACCTTCCCTGATGAGCACGTGAGAGGAGTGTGAGCTCCCGGGTCGCGCCGGACTTATATAGTGCGGTGCGTCACAGAATCCCCCCGGTCTCCGATTGGCTTCATCTTTGCACATGTCTTTGCAGGCTATGCCTTCTTCTCCAGAGTGCTTTGCCCCATGTAGCGCCTTGTGCTCGCAGCCATTTTATCAACCAAAGCACACTTTGTTCATCCGAAGTACCCAAGTTCGACTTCGTTCCGAACCGGTTTTCCTGAAATTCTAAACGAATTCCACTTCGTTAGAATCAATTCGCTCATCTCTAATTGAGACATATACACCACTTAATTAAACACATTTTAGTCCAGTGTACTTTAGTTTAAATCTTCTATTTGAAATACTGATTTTAGTAATTTCCCTGCCACATGAAGTATACCTTAAATAAATAAAAGGGAAATTATTTTAATTCCGTATGTTTTTCCAAGTTAAATAGAGGAAACATTATGTAACCACTCAATGCTGAGGAAGAATTTTTGGAATAAGATGGTTTGTATTTTAAATACAAACCATGCACAACTCTAGAAATGATATGGAATCTACAAATTAAAGGGAAAGTGTTTATAGACCTGACAGAATAGTAATAGTAGGACTTTGCTGCCTACAGAGGGGTTTTGCAGATCTCAGTGCTGCAACTGCGCTATGAATTGAGCTGTCTTTAACATCTTTGTTACTAGAGTAGTCTCTGTGAATGGCAAGGACCGGAGTAAGTCTCCGATCCCTCCTGTTTTACCCTTTGATTGCTGCGATCCGTAATTAAAGGGTATTCCCCTGCTCCGTCGCGTCACTGGAACTCCTGGTGACACGATGGAGCCTGGGGAACATCTATACAGTCAGCCCTGGGATCCTATAATAGCCCTAGGGCTGCCTGTATAGCAAGCCTGCTATCGGGACACACTGTGTTTTGCATTGAGAGCAGTCTGTGCCATACTGACACATAGTGTCATGTATTAGCATACAGAAGTAAGCTTATACAAGTGTATAAAGGTATAAAGTAGTTATCACTTAATGGGATTAGGAAAAAAAAAGTGTAGAAAAAAATATTCTAAAATAAAAATAAATATTTAATAAAATGATTGTGAATCCAGTGCGCTAACCCACTTTCTCCCACATGTTAGACATCCACACGATGGTAATAACCTGTAAAATTAATGTAACAGGTTATGTAGTTTAAAATGTGTTAAAATTTATGTAAATAATTTTAAAAAACAAAAGTAGAAAAATATTTTTTATTCTCATGCTGCAAAAACAATAAAAAAAATTCTGCAGTAATTTTTTACTTAAACTTAAGCCATGTCACCCAAAAAAAAATAAAAAAAATACCTTCCCGTTAAAACAAGTCCCCAAAAAAACTCATCCTGAAAAAAAAAAAAGATACGTTTTGAGAAAGGGAGGCAAAAAATAAAAAGTTTAGCTGGCATTAAAGGGCCTTTTCGGGCCCTGCTCTTAAGGCGGTTAAAAAGAAAAATCAAATGATTCCTGTAAAAGATTTTGTTGTTCCAGTAAAGTATTAAAATTGGTGTTAGTATAAGCCAGACAGGGATGTTATAAAAGGAGAACATATGATTAGACCAAAAGAGATCAAAATGGCAGCAGCTAAACCATTATGCGTTGAAAATAGACAAAGCACAATAAAAAAAAATGAAAAACAGATGGGCAGTGTCAATGTTTGCCACAGAATTGTAATAAAGTGGCTGAATGAAATGCGATTAACATATAGAAAAGGTGAAAAAAAAAGTGCTAACACAAACCGAGGAAAACAAAGTTACATTGGGCTAAAGAGACGCAATCGTGAAGTTAGGATGATTGGATGAAAGTAATTTTTAGTGATCAATTATGAATCTGCGTTGGTCAAGGAGATGATGCTAGAACTTTTGTTTAGTGCTATTCTAATAAAGTGTATAGTGATGACGTCTAAAGACAACGCATTTCCCCACTCTTTTATGATATGGGCTTACATACATCAAAGGGCCAGGGGATGGCAATCTTTTTTCAACATTCATTCTAGTGGAAAAAAAATTCTAGGATGCCATTTATTTCAACTATAGAAAATAAACTTGGTGATAATGAAGTCATCTTTCAACATGATAATGTGTCTTGCCAAAGAACATACAGTATTAAAGCTTTTCTTTAGGAAAGGCATATTGGCTTAAAGGGGTTTTATCATGACACACTTCCGTAGACTTGAGCTGTTTCTATCTGTTTCAGCTTCAAATCCAGGGGTGAGTCTCTCTTCCCTGTAGGTGTGTATTTCCTACTAGGAGGTGTGTCTCCCCTCACTGAAGAGTTGTGACACCATCATTATGTGTGAGGCAGTGGAAAGGAGAGGACGTCACAGTCCTGTAGACCTCCTGCAATGTTCTCTTGTCTGCAGAGCTCTCACCTGTCTCCAAGGCTGCACAGGTTTCTTGTAACCAGAACCTTCATTGCTGTAACCAGAACCCCTTCATTGATGAAACAAATGTGAGAAATGCTCTCTGAGCAGACTGTATAAGGCTGTGTTATACGGGGGAGCACAGAGTTTAAGGCAGAGTTATAGGAGGGGAAAGTGAATTTAACAGAGACTCAGTAAATGCCCAGATCCGTTACATAAAGTCATCACTGGGAGATGAGTAGCTGAGACAACCTTCATTATACACACACAGCCATCAAAGGCATCTTGTTTCACTTTTGTTTTCCACAGCTCAGAGGGGAATAAGCACAGAATGAACGCTGCCAATCACAGCACAGGGGGCATTTCCTGCCCAGAGGGCTTGTCCAAACAGGCTGAATGACATATCAGTCAGCCAATAACAGAAAAGGGGGCATGTGCCGTCCAGCTGCTGCAGAAATAGCTATAGATGCACAGATTAGCTCATATCTGCTATACCAAGTGACTTAGGTAATGCAAACCAGTTGCAAAAGTTCTTACTTTTACTGTCCCCATCATTTGACATATGATCATTGTAGCGAGAAAACCCCTTTAAGTCAATTCTATCCTAACAATTAGCATGTCAATGACATAGACAGTCTGGATCTTTATCTGTTTGAAAATTTGTTGTGGAAATAACAAAAAAAAAAAAAGTCCATGACTATTCTCTATCCTCTGATACTGATCTGACAACCACTGTTTGAGAAAGCTAGAACCAGCTTATTCAGGCCATAGTGAAAGTTCAAGAAATGGCAAAAAATCTCCAACTTGACATTGATTATAATTTTTTCCTTTTCTTAGTGTGAGGTGTGTTTCATAAAGCAGAATGCTCAACAATTTAACATAGTTTTTGTGTTTGTATTTAAGATGTGTTTATTTGTTACAAGTGAAAAGCTAAGTGACGTCCTCTAAAGTCCAGTGCGGCCATCATTTTTGTCATGGGTTGTAGAGAGGAGTTTGAAACCATAGAGAGATGCCTTGAATTTATTTTAGAAAAAGTGTCAAAATTGGTGCAAACAAAGTTTTAATACTCTCCCTGTTGTGCTTAGGCTATAGTCACACGGCTTATGTAAAATGCTAGTCGGATTCTGGTCGGTATTTTATCATCTTTTGCATGGTTTTGGGTGGCGGTGCTGTCTATGGTTTGCGAATTTGCTCGTCCCCCATAACCATTGAATTGCACATCTTCCACTCAAAAACCGGGAGGAAGATTGTCCACATTCCAATTTTTTCGGCACACCGGCGGCTGAAAATCAGTTCAGTCTAGACTACTGAATGGATTTTTTATTGAAGTTTAAGGGGATGGTTTCTTGTCAGTTTCCAGACTGTTTCCAAATCTGCAAACCATCTGAAAATCTGACCAAGAAACCATGCTTTGTGGCCGTACCATTATTGTTTTAGTGTCCCAGTCTCTCGCAGTACATAATACACACAGACACTTTGCTCTGTAATCACCTCACCTCTCTGCATATATCTATTATACTCATGGTCACACTTCTTTGTTTTTTGTATTTCTTAGCACATTAAGGCTAGATTCACACAGCATCAGGCAAAAACTGTCGGAAAGTCAACTGTTTTTTTCCGATGCACAACTGCGGTTTTTGTCCCTGCATTTGCAAAAACCGCGGTCAGTTCTCATTTTTTGCCGTTGGCTCATACAATTGATTGTATGGGAAACCAATAACAAAACTCAAAACGCCGTACTTAATAGGCCAGCGCCAGAAAACGAGCAGAAAAAAACGACCTACGACTACAGGTCGTTTTTTTCTATTAAAATCTATGGGCTGGCTGAATGATCAGATTTTCAGTGGTTTTAGAATAATTTTTGTGTGCTTTGTAGATATAGCCTAAGGGTCTAAACAGCCAAATGGAAGACCCCCATACACCCAATGATCTAGCAGTGTTAGTATCTTCAATAAGAATGTCCTTTATTTTCAATTTATTGCATAGTTTTAAGAGAAAACCACTATTAAATAACTACACTCCTCAGCATTGAGATTGCAACACCAAGAAAAAGAAGCCTTGAAATTATGGAAACCACATGACCAATAGCCATTATAATGATAAGCAAGTGATACAAAAAATAGAAACAAAATATTTTAAACATTTCAATTTATTCAGTATCCAGTATGGGTACCACTTGAAAAAATATGCTTACTCACCCACATTATTAATGTTTTGTATAAGGTATGTTCTGCCTCTCCTAATTCAATTGGCTGATGGCAGCTCTCTTTACAATTGCCAACCAATAAAGTCACAGATGAGCTCGTTGGTTGACCCAACCGGAGCTACTGAAAGGCATGGTCGCACATTTCGGTCACAGAATTTGGAGATATAACTTTAACACTGGTTCAAAAGCAATGAAACACTGAGCTGTTAGAGTACCTGGAATGCAGACTAGAGGAGTCCTACTACCATATTTTATGCCATCCACCACTTTAATTCTGGTGTTATGTTCACTTGTAAAGGCCTCCTTATTGTATTGCCCATGTGGTCTCCTAACCAATCTCTGGCTATTACTGCAACGAGACAGCGGAATTCATTGCTTAAAAAGATACACCTCCACTATGACCCCACCCCCAGTGTTTTTGAAAGTGGAGGTCTAAATCAATGGAACACCTGTAGCTGGATGTCTGGTTCGTAGCCAAATATTGTGCAAATGCCTTCTGTTTGCTACCCCATGCTTGGAATGTGACATCTTATTAAACTTATGGTACAGAATGGATCACTACTTGCCATTCTCCAGTCAGATAATGACTCCAACCAATCTCTTGCTGTAATTCTGGTTTATTGTTGTTCTCCCAACCACTGGGACACATAACGTTGAACAGTGCTGACATCTTAACCTAATCGTGTAGCTATCTGCTAGAGTGATAAACCAAGGTCTCTTAGTTCAAGTATTCTGTCCCTCTCAATTGGCGTTACCATTAACGAACAGGAGGCATCGCACAATCATCTCATACCAATTGAACCAGTTTTTGAGGTTTCAGGCAGCTAAGAAAACCTCTGCTTTTTAATCTGACTTTTATGACCCTCACACATGCCACAGATTGGTGCTAGCTGCTTAAATATGTGATCATTCGCAGCTCTTAGCAACACCTGCTACTGCATTGGTTTGCATAACTGTCCGACTTGTCTTGGACTTGCAATTTTAATGTTAAGGATTGTAAAAATGTAATGTTCTGGAAGAGTAACATAAGATGAAACCTGCACAAATGATTTCAGAAAACAAGTGTCTGATTTTAAATTTTTGAGGGGACTTGAAATTTTCTGCATTTCCATCACATTTGTGATGTTTGGGCTCACAGTGTTACAAAACAGAATTACTTACATACATTTGTACTGTATAAGTAAGTGTTTTCTGTCATTGATATGTATGGAGACACAGTCATACAGTTGAAACTAGTTTCATAGTTTCATAGTTTGTAAGGCCGAAAAAGACGAGACGTCCATCCAGTTCAGCCTGTTGTGCTAAGGTGTTGATCCAGAGGAAGGCAAAAAACCCCAATGAGGTAGAAGCCAATTGTCCTCATTTTAGGGAAAAATTCCTTCCCGACTCCAAACTGGCAATCGGAAAAATCCCTGGATCAATGACCCCTCTCCAGAATCCTAGACACTATAACTTGTTATATTATTATGCTCCAGAAATGCATCCAAAACCTTTTTGAACTCTGTTAGTGAATTCACCATGACAAGTTCCTCTGGCAGAGAGTTCCACAGTCTCATTGCTCTTACAGTAAAGAATCCCTTTCTATGTTTATGTAGAAACTTTCATTCCTCAAGACGTAGAGGATGCCCCCTTGTTCTAGATACAGTCCTGGGTATAAATAAATCTTGGGAGAGATCTCTATATTGACCTTTGATGTATTTAAACATATTTATTATGTCCCCCCGAAGCCGTCTTTTCTCTAATCTTTCTGGGTACTGTAGTCCACCCAGTCCTTTTATTATTTTTGTTGCCCGCCTTTGTACCTGTTCAAGCTCTACAATGTCTTTCCTGTGCACTGGTGCCCAAAACTGTACACAATATTCCATGTGTGGTCTAACCAGTGACTTGTATAATGGGAGAATAATGTTCTCATCATGTGCCTCTATGCCCCTTCTAATGCACCCCATGATCCTCTTTGCCTTGGCAGCTGCTGTCTGACACTGGCTGCTACAATTAAGTTTACTGTCCTCCAGGATTCCCAAGTCCTTCTCCATGTCACTTTTACCCAGCCTTTTTCCATTTAACATGTAGTCATGTAATGGATTTTTCCTCCCCATGTGCATAACCTTGCATTTATCTGTGTTAAACCTCATCTGCCATTTCCCTGCCCAGGCCTCCAACCTATCCAGATCCCTTTGTAATAACACATTATCCTCTATTGTGTTGATTACTTTACAGAGCTTTGTATCGTCTGCAAAGATCGATATTCTACTGTGTAATCCCTGTGTAAGATCGTTAATGAAAATGTTGAAGAGGATAGGGCCCAATACTGACCCTTGTGGTACCCCACTAGTAACAGCAATCCAGTCAGAGTATGTACCGTTAATTACTACCCTTTGTTTTCTATCAGTGAGCCAGTTGCTTACCCACTTGCACACATTTTCCCCCAGTCCAAGCATTCTCATTTTACTTACCAACCTTTTATGTGGCACCGTATCAAATGCTTTAGAAAAATCTAGATATATGACATCCAGTGCCTCACCCCGATCCAGTCTAGAACTGACTTCCTCATAGAAGCTGATGAGATTAGTCTGACAGGACCGATCCTTCATAAACCCATGCTGGAACGGCGTTATACATTTATTTTCAGTGAGATACTCCAGGATAGCATCTCTGAGAAAACCTTCAAACATTTTACCTACAACAGAGGTCAAACTTACCGGCCTATAGTTTCCTGGATCACTTTTTTACCCCTTTTTGAATATTGGTACCAAATTTGCTATGCGCCATTCCTTTGGGACATACCCCGTTATTAGACAGTCAATAAATATTAAGAATAGAACTAGAAGCTTACATGCACTATATAAAAAGACACATATGCATGTTTTTCTCACTATCTGACATGAAATCAGAATAAACCTTCCCCATTTTAGGTCAATAAGGAACCAAAATTATTTCTATTTGCCAAATGCTAGAATAATGAGAGAGCATTTTTATTAGTTTCTGAAAAGTCATAAGTTTACATACACTAGGATTATTATGTCTTAAACAACTTGGGACAGCCCATATGATGATGTCATGTCTTTGGAAGCTTCTGATAGATATATTGGCAACATCTGAGTTAATTAGAGACACATCTGTGTATGTATTTTAGTGCACACCAGAAATACTCTGCTGCTGTGTGTAACATTAGTCTAAGGAAATCAGCCAAGCTATCAGGAAGAGCATTGTGGACTTGCACAAGTCTGGTTTATTCTTGGGTGCAATTTCCAGATACCTTAAGTTGCCCTGTTCATCTATACAAACAAGCATAGCGCATCATTACAAGTGTATACGTGTTAGGCGCTTTTCACATTTTACAAGTATGTGTTAGGCGCATTTTATATACTTGTAATGATAAGTTGTGCACCTCCGTGCGCGATGAGCCTTGATAGGGGCATTATATACTCTACCAATGAAATGTTTTGTGCCACAATTAGCATAAATCGCGGCACATAGCTTATCATTAGCAGCGTATGTAATGCCCCTATCAAGGCACATCGCGCACGGAGTCGCATAGCATAACATTACAATTGTCTACGTGTTAGGCGCATTTCACATTTTACAACTATGTGTTAGGCGCATTTCATATACTTGTAATGATAAGTTATGTGCCACCATGCGCGATGAGCCTTCATAGGGGCATACTCTACCAATGAAATGTTTTGTGCTGCAATTAGCACAAATCGCGGCACATAGCTTATCATTAGCAGCGTATGTAATGCCCCTATCAAGGCACATCGCGCACTGAGGTGCATAGCTTATCATTACAAGTATATGAAATGCACCTAACACTTACTTGTGAAATGTGCCTAAAACATATACACTTGTAATGATGTGCTATGCGCCTCAATAGGAGCATTTCGTTATGGAGGCACACAACGCATCATTTTTAGTTGCATTACAATGTGTCGTTCCCGGCATATCATGCACCTAGTTTTGGTGTACGACAGTTCATTTACATCCAAAATATGGCGTCAAAAAGCTGTTTAAGCGCAATATAGACCAAAAAACTGGCGTTGGCATGTTGGGAAATGTCGCCCCTTGGGAAGATGCTGGTGGAAGCTTGTAAGATTGTGTCGTTATCCACAGAGAAACGAGTACTGTATCAACATGGGCTAAAAGGCCAATCTGTCAGGTAGAAGCCAGTACTTCAAAAGAAACATATAAAAGCCAGATTATTGTTTGCAAATGCACACAGGAACAAAGACCTACATTTTTGGAGATATGTCCTTTGGTCCAACAAAACTAAAATTGAACTGTTTGTCCATAATGACCATCATTACATTTGGAGGAAAAAGGGAGAAGCTTGGAGTCCTAAGAACACCATCCCACCTGTGAAACACGGGGGTGGCAGCATCATGTTGTGGGTTTTTTTTGCTGCAGGAGGGACTGGTGCACTTCACAAAATAGATGGCATCACGAGAAAAGAAGATTTTGTGGCAATACTGAAGCAACATCTGAAGACATCAGCCAGGAAGTTAAAGCTTGAGTGGAAATGAGTCTTCCAAATGGACAATGACCTGAAACCTACTGCCGAACTGGTTACAAAGTGGCTTAAGGAGAACCAAGTCAATGTTTTGGAGTGGCCATCACAAATGCCTGATCTCAATCCTATTGAAAATTTATGGGCAAAGCTGAAAATGCAGGTGTGAGCAAGACGACCTACAAACATGGCTCAGTTACACCAGTTCTGTCAGGAGGAATGGACCAAAATTCCTACCAACTATTGTAAGAAGCTTGTGGCAAGAGCTCCAAAATGTTTGACCCAAGTCATAACGTTTAAGGGCAATGCTACCAAATACTAATGAAATGTATGTAAACTTTTGACTTTGCAGAAAGTAATAAGAATTCCTTAAAAAGTTATCTCTCATAATTCTGACATTTGGCAAATCTAAATAATTTTTGTAATCCTAATGACCTGAAATGGGGAAGGTTTATTCTGATTTCATGTCAGATAGTGAGAAAAACATGCATATGTGTCTCTTTGTATAGTGTATGTAAACTTCTGGTTTCAACTGTAATTAAGTGAAGTGATTGCTTTTCATTCATAGAATTTTGTTCTTCCTTTTATACTTCAGAAACATACATCATTAGTCTTTATTGGATTTTTCTTTTAGACCAATATTTTTGTTTCAGAGGTCTTTTCTATCAACTTGGCAGGTCATTTAATGTAATGCACAATCAAATGCCGTCCTTTTCCGGGGCACCTACTCAGCCATTGTGCTAGCAATTTCAAGGTTTTAATATTCTCTCCTTTTGGCATTTCCATTCTTGCAAATGACAAGATTTCAAGCTCCAAGTAATAGACAGACAAATAGCAGGGGTCATTGTCGACCAATCACAGGGCAGTAATAATAATAATAAAAAAATAAAAATTAAACAGATAAATTAAGTAAAGTCTGAATATCTTTGCTTTGAGAGTCATAGCTTATAGTTTATATACAAAATCCATGAAATTTAACATCTAAACTAAATCTACGGGGAACAATGATATATTCAGGTGACAGAATAATCCTTCATATTGTAGGAGATTGTATTTTGGACGCAATTTTATTATAATTCAGTGTGAAATATCTCGGTGGAAATTATGTATACAATGCAGAAAAGGAATATGAGCACAGTTTTCCTAAAAGTAATCTGTGTCCCAGCTTTATTAAATCCCCCTTGTTGTAGGCGTATTGAGCAGTAGGTAAAATTGGTATTGTAATGTGAATTGTTCACATAAGTAATTTAACCGAGTATCAGAGCTTGTACAGTAATAAGGCTTGTTTTAATCCTCTGGTTGTGGCTCCTGACACCATGGAACTGCACATTGCTTCTGTTTGCCCCTGTGGGGAGGTTAGATGACTGGAGGATTACAAAACCCGTGCCTTTTATTATTTGTACAGGCTCTATTCTCTGATAAAAGGAACGAAGAAAAATTGCATTCACACATTTGTCAAGGAACTCCTTACAACTGTATCTTCACACGCAGGTCAGGCATTGGCTGCTACTTTATGTGTGCCCCCGTCATCAGAATAGGAAAACTTAAGAGAATTGTTTAAAGATCTCGATCACAGTTAAAAAGCAGCTCTGGGCTGTAAAAAGGGCTCAAAGTTGCAAGCGGTTGCTTTTGCTTCCTACCGCAATCACATGGTGATCTTTAAATAATCTCCTAAATGCTGTAAAAAAAAAAAGGTCTTCATCAAACTGCACATTTTTTATGTTCAAGGCTGAATTTTATGAGGAAACGATAGCAAAAATGCAAGAAGATTTGGAACAGTCAAAGAGACACTGCAGAAAATGTACAAAAAGTCTGGAGTCTGCTGAGCAGAACATTTGTGATTTGAAACGGGAAATAACTTTTTTACAAGCAAATCACAAACAGACAGTCGAACAGGTAACACTGCTGTATTCATCTTTCTTCTGACTTCGTTTTGATGTTACAATGCCAGACATAATTTTTGTACAATAGGTTTCATTTTTGTCTTATGTTTGGGCAGGGGAACAATAAAAGTTACATCCTGTTAGAATGTACTTCAATGTAAAACAAGTGTTATAACGCATAAGCATGGGGGAGAGCAGCTCTTCTACACCTTGGTTCTCCTGTAACCACGAGACAGCATAGAAGAAAGGCTGGTATTAATAGCTACTGGACATCTGCTTCATGTAAGGACAGGGACACGTTGATTAGGACACCGACCTCTTGAATTTGTATTTAGATTTCTCAAGTGTGTCTTCAGTATTAATATAATTTCCATTTATCGATCCAATTTATTGACATGGTTACCAGCCTTTTTTATCATTCTAAAACCAGAAAAAGGATTCATCTCTGTAGAACTCCACTCTTTGGTTCTAATCAAATGTGTTGCAAATACTTGCCAACCTCATTAACTTTACATTATTGGAGATGATGTTCAGAAGGTTGTTTGGCAGCATATGGAGACCCAGTCTGGATCCATAGGGACTCCATTTTCCACTGTCAGAGATATCCTGCTCCAGAAGCAGTAAAATAATAGATCTGTAATTATACATGTAATTGAGTGAATCCACAAGGAATCCACCTGCTGCTGGATAATAGAGATATTATCTTTTAGAAGTAGTGCTAGAATAGCTCTGTAATAACGTTTTCAATGAGTGGATCCATAGAGACTCTATCTGCCACTGTATGTATGTCAGAGATACATTCTTTTAGAATCTGTGCTATAATATCTTTGGAATAATACATACAATTGAGTAGAACCATAAGGACTCCATCTGCTACTAGATAACAGGGATATTCTTTTCTAGAAGCAGTGCATGAATAGCTCTAGAATAATGCATGCAATTGAGTGGATACACAGAGCTGACATCTGCCAATGAATATCAGAGGTGTTCTTCTATAAAAGCAGTGCTAGAATAGCTCAGGAATAATGCATTTAATTAGTTAGATCCATAAGAACCCCATCTACCACTGAATAACAGATATTCTTTTCTAGAAACAGTGCTAGAATAGCTCTAGAATAATGCATGCAAGTGAGTGGATCCATAAGGTCTCCATCTACCACTGAGTAACAGAGGTATTTTCTTCTAGAAGCAATGCTAGCATAGATCTGCAATAATGCATGCAATTGAGTGGATCCATAGGGACTGCACAGGATATCAGAGATGTTTTCATCTAAAGACCGTGATACTATGGCTTTGAAATTATTCATGCAACCCATTATGCCTCAATTTTTGTTTTTCATGGATTCATATAAAGTGACAGAAAGAACCTTCATATACAGTGACAGAAAGAAAGAACCTTCATATGCAACCATATAAAATCATAGCCATTAAGATATAATGTAGACCAGTAATAACAGTTGTGAAGAATACTTGTGGAAAAATGGTTAATTATCAGTAGTTTTTGTGAAATTGGTCAAGAAAGGCAGAATTAGTCTTTGTAAATCTGCACTACCTGCACATTATTTGTGTTAGGGATCAGTACAGTATTTGAGTAGTTATTACATTAATATAAAGGACAACACTAAAGAGAAGATATTTTGTTTTTTGTGTTATAACGAACGCTATAATTAGTGGTGTTTTTACCTTATTTCTAGCTGAATGTGAAGACAAAAGAGAACTCTGTTCTCCGCGCTGAACTCAACAAGTTAAAAGAAAACCTTTCCGAGTTAAAAGAAGAATCCAAAGCTGAATTGTTAAAGTTTCAGCAAAAAAGTCCAAGAGTTGAGGTAACATTGACTCAGACAAATGTTTACAATCATTATATCAAAGCTGCTAAAATTAAAAACACTTTCTCTGTTTCTGCTTTTGACACAAGTGGACTTATCTGCCTGGATGGTTAGGAACTCATCCATCTGTTATCTAATGAGGAGCTACAAAGGTTGCAAGAACGCTTGGGAGCTTGCTTTAATATTCCTCTTAGCTGAAACTATTAAGATTAAATTTCTCTCCCATGGCTTCAAAGATTTATGCTCCTTTTTAGAGTTACCATTTGTGGTCTTGAAGGGGTTAAGTAACACAAGATGTTCAAGGGGGGCCCCATGTTTCATCACTACCTTTTGAGACGATACTGGGACCTTAATGACTCGTAATTATAACTTTTTTTTTTTGTAAAGTCAAGACGTACTGCTTTTAACTCCTGACCTCCTGTATTTTTAGATCATGCAGTGTTTTTAGGCCTCAGAGAATCATAATGATATACTAATGAGACACAGATCAACACTTTTAATTGTTGGAAAGATGAGAACTGGATTTCAGTAATTATTTCTTAACATGTACCTTCTGCACGTACTTGTCATAACTAACCGAAAGCTTGCTAGTGTTTAGTCAGCCAGCTTTCAAAGTTCTCTCCTGGGTTAATATTCTGGGGAAAAATGTCAAATAAAATAAAAGGTGCTCCCTGACTGTATGTTACAAACAATGTCTGAATCAGCCTTTTTGCTTCTCTATCTTCCTTTATGAGAAGAATAAACTGATCGGTATCTTCATGATAAATTCAAAATGCCCAATTGTTGTTCAGGCAAGCTACCACACAGACATTTTAACTAGTGTTGAGCATGCGTTGCTATCACGATGCTCGATAGTCGTCCGCTATCGATAAGGTTTTTTCGATAGTGATCATCGATTATGAGCGATTACAAAAAAGTCGATGGGGAAGACAACAACACCTTTCATTATTACGACCACCAAACAAGGCTGCGGAGAAGCTGAAATTAACATCCACAACAGTCATAATGGATCCGTGCTACATCGTTATGCAACATACTTTAGGTGATAAAAGCACAGAAAACAATCACAGACCATTCACTATTCCTGTCTTGTACCACAGCCTGACCCTTAAACCTGCATCACCACAAATTAAAAAAGTGCCAGAAGAATGAGATTTGAACCATTAAGTTACTTGAACTGACATTGAAATATCCCTGTCCTGGAACTCAGCATGAGCCCCAAACCTGCAATGACCCCCAATTTAAAAAGAGCCGCAGAAAAGAGTCTCTCACCACCATTTTAGTTCACTGGACAGTGAGACTATACCTTTCCTGACCGCAGTATGACCCACATAAAACCTGTCTGACCCCCAGAATAAAAAGTGCCGGAAAAGGATCTGTTTAAGTCTTATCTGTTCCGAAATTTTGGTATAATAACACGTTTTTTTTGAGCACCTTTCAATTCACCTGTGGGTGACTAAAGAATTGCTGTTTTAAGATTTACGTGGAAGCTGCGTCAATGAACAAAAGCTGGGTGCGCAAAAGTCAAAAAACACTATCTGTTTATGTTTTTCGTATAATACCCACTGTAATTATTTGAAGCCTTTCAATTCACCTGTGGTGACTATAGAATTGCTGTTTTAAGTTTATACTGGATGTCTTGCGTGCAAAACAATGCTGGGTGGCAAAAGTCAAAAAACACGTAATTTATGTTTTCGTATGATAAAGGGATTTTTTGCCCCTTTTAAATTCACCGGGGTGAAGATAAATTGCTGTTAAGTTTTCTTTTGGAGCTGCGTCAAGAACAAACCTGGTGTTCAAAACAAAAACACAAAACGGTTAGTTTTGTTAAAATAAACGGTTTTTTTTGCACCTTTCAATTCACCTGTGGTGAAGAAGAATTGCTGTTTTAAGATTTACGGGGGAGCTGCTCAAAACAATCTGGGTGCGCAAAAGTAAAAAAACACAACTGTTATGTTTTCTAAACCGTTTTTTTGGGGCAAAAAAAACAACCTGTGCTGACTACAAATTTCGTTTTGTAATTTAACTGAAAGGGATATATCAACAGTCCAAGGTGTAATGGGTAAAATTAAAATGAACACTATCTGAAATGATACTGATAAAAAAGGGGATTTTTGCACCAACAAAGAGACCTGCTTACTAGAAAGATGTGTATCCAATAAATTTCGGGCTGCCCTATCCAGGAAATATTTAAATACAAACTGTTAATAATAAAGATTTTCCACTACAAGTCTACCTAAGTCTTGGGAACTTTTTTCCAGTTTCTTTATTAAGTTTGTCTGTGTTCACCCGCCCGGGCCCCCCCCCCCCCCCTCTCCCCCCCCCGTGATTTTACAGCGAGAGCGCTTTAAAATTCTCAGCTAACACATACAATTTCAAATCTCAATCAACTAAATTGGAAGGACCAGCTAATAGTAGAGGTTTTCCTGTGCAGAAATAGACTAATTTCGCTGACTGTTTGGGGCCCAGAGGCGCAGGTCCTACCCATGAACGCTGAGAACACTGAGGCTGAAACAGGAAACGCGTTCTTTAAAAACAGTCATGTATTTTTCCATCAATCGCAACCATACAAAATCCCAGTTATGACGTCGCACACACATCTCACCCTGCTCTATTCTGTAATCTGATTTGCTGGCCGCCAAAAATTTAAACAGGAAGCGCCCGAAAAAGGCGCGATCTTAAAAGATGATGCACAGTTTTTAAACCCTTTAAAATTATCGCATGATCTGGAAATTTCGATCACCATAAAAACCTTGCCGATTTCAACTTTGTCGATAAAAATCGCTCAACACTAATTTTAACTAATTGAAATAAACAAATTTAGCCTACTGCGGCCAAGTCCCTCCAGTAGAAGTGGACGACTAAAGGCCCTCAATAAGTAACCACATTGAATACGGGAAGAGGGAGCGTGGCAATACTTGTCCTTCCACATCTATGGCATCAGTGGACGTTGCTCTCAGCCAATGGTAGGCTTTTCAAGGTATTCAAAAGTATGCTTGCTCATAAAATCTGCTTGCCACTAATCAGTGTAATGGCGCACGCTGTGGTCCGACGCCCGGACCGCGGCCGCTCGCGTCTCCTGGTCCCCGGCGCCTTCCGTCCTGTGGACCGGGTGCCCGTCCCCAAGCACGGCCAGCCCCGGCATGCGCTGCACTGCTCCTTACCAAGCCGCTTCCTCCTTCAGCGGCGTGCGGCAGTCTCTGCTTCTGCCTGCACTATCCCGGCATGCCACTAGGGGAGCGAACGAGCAGCTTTCTTAGATTTAAAGGGCTAGTACTTAATTGCCGTTCCCTTTTCCACCTATGGCCTTGGGGCACGGGCTTTATAGGGATACCCCTTCTTGTCGTCGGCGCCCTGTTGTTTGTGTCCCTGCATTAGCAACGTTGTGTGCGTTCGCTAGCGTTCTCTCTGACTGTTCTGTAGCCTCTACATTTCTGCTCCTGCCTTGACAATCCTGCCTAGTCAGTCCTGCTTGCTCCGGTTCTACGCTCTGGTGTCCTGCCTACTCCAGTTCCACGCTCCGGTCGGCCCTGTGTCCCGCACTACCGCTTCGGCCCGTCACCGCTGGGTCCTGCGTCGGGGGTAGCAACCTAGGGGAATCCCTGCAGCAAAGCACGTCCTGCCTTGCCGCGGGCTCCGGTGAAGACAAGGGGCCCCTTAGACTCCGCTCCCTGGCGTAGGTTACGCCAACTCCTAGCGGTGACCGGTGGATCCACTTCCCGCTCGCTGAGCGGTTCTGACAATCAGATTATCTCAAACTGCCCCAAGAAGCCTCTATTGCTTGCCCAGTTGTATCATCCTACCTGTTTCAGCTCAGGTGATGGTTAGAGAGGAGAGATTGAAAACTCCATTATAATTCTGTTGTGGGTCTGGGTGCAAAACTTTAGCTTGGGGCCCCTTTACTCCTAGACATAGTCTGTGGACCAATTCTTTTCATCAACAGGTTCCCTACTTGACGCCGCAGGCGACGGCTGTGAATGCTGTTTCGTTGGGTCTATGTGACCCAGTGACACAGCGTGTGGCAAGAGGGGCCTGTGGGCCCTGTGACCCCTGTAGCTATGCCACAGCATAGCAGAAGGAATTTTTCAATGAATATCCCTGACATATATTCAGTAATTCTGTGGTAAAATTCACGTGTTGCTGATTCACCACGGATTTGACCTTGTACATTCAAAGGATGCATTCTGTCGTTAACCATCTACAACACATCCACAACATAATTTATATGCTGTGAATTTGAAAATTGCTGCATGTCCTGAATTATGTAGCGATTCTGTTACTTGTAGACAAACCACTTTTATTGTTCTGTGATTTTCTAAGAAAATAATTTGTACCACAGATTCATAACAAAGGTTTTTAATAATTACACATCTTTTTAACGTTGCTTATGTCAAACTATTGCCACTGTGACCACAGAAACATTAACCCAATGACCTTTTTACCTGCCACTCTTCCTTCATTTTAAGAACATACAGAATTAGTATTCTGTATTTTTTACAGACCAGATAACAACCCGAAAAGAACATATACTAGGAGAGAGATGTCATTTATTGGGATAGTACAGATCACACAGTCTTTACAATAGTACAAGCTAGAAAAATTGAAATGTTGTTTTGTTTGCATTCCCACAGAAAGTAAAGCACAAAATATTATATTGTAACCATCATATCAGGAAACACTATATGGAGTACTGTCTTCCAGGCATAGACCAAGTATGTAGGCTTTAGATGTTGGATGCAGATTTTTAAGAATGATAGCAGTAGAAGCAAAGGGAGCAAATCCTTTAATATTAGTCAAATACACCTTCATAAATTTCCTTACACAGAAAGTGTGAAAATGGCAGTACCAGGGTCCTCACAACCCTTTAGTCATAATATACATTAATACCGTTTCAATAGTAAATGATCACCATTGTTTCCTAATTTTCAGCAAAAGGTCTTTTTACTTTCTTAATTCCACATACAGGACATCACAATATTCAGCAATATATTAACTTGTAAAAGCTTATGCACATGACCTGTGTTTCATGCAGTTTAATAAGACATCTGTGAGCTTTCCATATGAACTTCAGTATCCAGTATTGTATACAAGTCGAGAATCCATAATAAAAACTAATATAGGTCCAATAATGCTCAATAGGCTGACCCTACTCAAATTAAGGCTCCCTTTCATATCAAAAACCACTCTCCTACCACATAATTTTCAAACTAAAAAAAATCAGAGAGTAAATGGTATAAAGTTAACAATTTTTACAAAATAATTTACAAAAATAGGGTTGTTCATAAAAAGTCCTTAATAAGACAACTCAGACCTAACAATCATAATTTAATAAGGATGGAATATAGTTATAATGTAAGAGACACCACAATAAGTATTATTAATAAACCATCCCCAAAAAAAATATATGGTCACTACTTATATATTATACTAGGATAGGACCTTAAAGCAACACAGAGGATGGGAATGGTAATCATGAGTATAAATAACCTGGTGAATCTTACAAATGAAATTATGTATGACTTCCACCCAGACTCGCGTTACGCAAGTAAATTCTTCCTCAAGGGATTCCATGTGGAGAATCCAAGCCGAGAATCCATGTGGATGCTTCCTCCTTGCATATTGCCACACATCTGCTATGTTTCGGAGAACACGCCTCCTTTGTCAAGCATGTTGCCAATGGGCTAATTGCGCATTTAAATCCCCAAAAATCATATGAAATTTACCTTAAGATCACTGGTATTATGATAGTATTAAAAAAAAAATGAACAGCCACTGTTGAATCACCAAATTTCTTAGTTTTAACCCTTCTGTGTCTAGTTTAATTTTTGTTTTAAAAAATCTTTTTATGTGATCTGTGCTCATTTATTCTAAACTTTTTTTTGTATTTTCCCTCCAGAATCCGCACCTCTCCTGTTGTTACATATGGGGCTGTAAGGTATCACAAATACACCTAGGGTAGCTTCCAAGTGATCGTTGTTGTTAACATAACCCACTCTAATTTAAATGGTTAACTTTGTTGAATGAGTTGGTCTCTTTACTCTCTTTGGGGCTATATGGTAATGATTATCGGCGGCAGGTACGTGGAATGGAAGTCTCCCTCTTCATACACATATCAAGGCTCCAGTTCTCTCCCAAGTCTTTTTAGGTATACAAGGCTCTGGATCACAATGTTGGTCTGGGCAAATGTATTGAACCTCTTATATCTCCTATTTTCTTCTGTTCTTGATTGCACTTTATCTCCGTGCAATCTCTACCCATGTCTTTTTCCAAGTCTTTTCCATTTTTTCCTGACTTTACTCCCAGTCCTCCTATACCACATATTGTCAGGAAGGCAAGCTGCAAGTCCCAACTCTACGCTGACTATAGCCTGGTTTGGTAGATGCAACACTCCAAACACTTTTTTTTTTATTTTTTTTATCCTAGACCATCTCTTAGGTTTTCACCTGAAATCAAATTCTCCGGTTGTGTCAGTTTTTGGGCACTGCCAGACTGTTCATGAGAAAGTTTCCCAGAATAACATCATAAATTACAGTCATAGAACGTGTATGAAAAGTAACCCCTCCCCCTTAACAACATTAAATCCCTAGGGCTAGGTTGTATGAAGGATCTACAAGGCAGCCACAATGCAGTTTGTGAGCCTGTTTAAAAGCAAGTGGGAATGGTTTACAAACTGATTGTTAGTGGCTGCATGGTTGGCAAGTCAAATTGCTGTTCACCTGCAAAATTGTGTGGCCATAAGTATAGTGGGTATGGAAAGTATTCAGAAACCTTGACATTTTTCACTCTTTGTTTTATTGCAGCCATTTGGTAAGATCAAAAAAGGTTGTTTTTTTTTTTGCTGATTAATGCACACTCTGCATCCCATCTTGAAAGAGAAAAAATAAATGTAGATATTATTGCAAATTTATTAAACAAGAAAAACTGAAATATCACATGGTCTTAAGTATTCAGACCCTTTGCTCAGTATTGAGTAGAAGTACCCTTTTGAGCTACTACAGCCATGAGTCTTTTTGGGAATGATGCAACAAGTTTTTCATACCTGGATTTGGGGATCCTCTGCCATTCTTCCTTGCAGATCCTCTCCAGTTCCTTCAGGTTATATGGTGAACGTTGGTGGACAGCCATTTTCAAGTCTCTGCAAAGATGCTGAATTGGGTTTAGGTCGGGGCTCTGGCTAAGCCAGGCAAGAATGGTCACCGAGTTGTTCTGAAGCCACTGCTTTATTTTAGCTGTGTGCTTATGGTCATTGTCTTGTTGGAAGAAGAAGCTTCAGCCCAGTCTGAGGTCCAGATCACTATGGAAGAGGTTTTCATCCAGTATATATCTGTACTTGGCCGCATTTATTTTTCCTTCAGTTGCAACCAGTCGTCCTATCCCTGCAGCTGAAAAACGCCCCATGGCATTATGCTGCCACCACCAGGTTTCACTGTTGGGATTGTATTTGGCAGGTGATGAGCAGTACCTGGTTTTCTCCACACATACTGCTGAGAATTAACACCAAAAAGTTCAATCTTCATCTCATCAGATCAGAGAATCTTATTTCTCCTAGTATGAGAGTCCTTCATGTGTTTATTTGCAAACTGTATGTGGGCTTACAGATTTCTTGCACTGAGGAGAGACTTCTGTCAACACAGTCTGCCATAAAGCCCTGACTGGTGGAGGGCTGCATTGACTTTGTGGAACTTTCTCCCATCTCCCTACTGTATCTCTGGAGCTCAGTTTCCATGATCTAGGGGTTCCTCTCTCGCCAAGTTTCTTCTCTCACGATTGCTTAGTTTGACTGGATGGCCAGGTTGAGGAAGAGTTGTGGTCATCCCAAATTTCTTCCATGTAAGGATTATGGAGGCCACTGTACTCTTGGGAACTTTTAGTGCTGTAGAAATTATTTTGCAACCATGGCCAGATCTGTGCCTTGCCACAATTCCGTCTCTGAGCTCCTTGGGCAGTTCCTTAGACCTCTTGTGCTCTGACATGCCCTGTGAGCTGTGAGGTCTTATATAGACAGGTGTGTGCATTTCCTAATCAAGTCTAATCAGTTTAATTAAAAAAGCTGGACTCCAATGAAGGAGTAGAACCATCTCAAGTATGATCAGAAGGAAATGGACAGCATGTGAGTTAAATATGAGTGTCACAGCAAAGGGTCTGAATACTTATGAACATGTGATATTTCAGTTTTTCTTGTTTAATAAATTTGCAAAAATATCTACATTTCTGTTTTTTTCTTTCAAGATGGGATGCAGATTGTACATTAATCAGCAAAACAATTAACTTTTTTGATCTTACCAAATGGCTGCAATGAAAAATTTAAAGGTGTCTGGATACTTTCCGTACCAACTGTATGTACACTGAAAGGCCTCATGATGTGTGCACTAAAACAGAAATGTTATCCCCAGAATTAGGTCACTATCAACAATTAATTTGAAAACTGGGCCCAAATGCAGTTTGATGTGGTTTTTGGCTCTACCCTTAAATTGTAAACTAATTTCTACTGATAATGTGCCATGAGTGCCTACATAGTGATGAGGGATAATTATCTCAATTAAATAATTATGTTGGGAACTTTTTAGAGCACCATTCTAAATGTAATTTATTTCATTCTGTATGATATCCATGACCATTAAATTTTACAATGCTTTTCTTCCTGGCCTTGTTTTTTCACTTCTTGTAACACTTTAACAGAAGCTTCATGTCACTCAATCCCAATACTCTTCACACTTGCCTACTGTCCCCTTAAGGTATGGAAGCAATTTTCTTCATTCAATTCATGCTATGTTTTGTTGGTACGGCATATTATAGGGACCAGCCAGATGGAATAGACAGAAGCAGATTGACAGACATTATAACAGAATTACAGTTTAGTCCCTGAAATTGCAGTCTGTACCATGGTGATTCAGGCTTGATGAAAACATGATGGAAAGAGAGAGAGGCCATCACATGTCAACTAATTAAACATAGCTTTGGACTTCTCAAAGTTACCAGGTGTTTCGCACCCTGAATCACTAATCATTCATGAGGATTCAGCTTATTAGTTTACTAGAAAGCTTAGACATCCCTGTTTGAGCTACATTGTAATTTATACGTCAATGATATCACTAGCTTCAAATGAATCTATAGTCTAAATAACAGACAACATTAAATTATTGCCTAATTGTATCGGTTGAGTTCCTTGCCTTACAGCAAACTGCATACCATCAATGGAGCTCAAAAATGATAATGCCCCTCATTAGGGAGGTGCACCATAAAAGTGCATAGAGACTTAAATGCCATGGTCGCTCCACTTTTGCAATTACTTCGTTAGCTATGATAACTTACCACCGTACAACCACTGCTAAACTGCAAGTAACAAGTTGTTACAATTGAAGTCTTAAATGTCTGAGACTTTTTAATAAATGTTTGATACTTTTTCAACCTAGTTATCTGCTATTGCTAATGGTCGCTCAACTGAAATTTAAATATATTCAAACAAGCTCAAGAGAAAATAGGACTCTACCTATCAGATGTAGTCCTGTTTGACTCACTGAGCCTTTTAATATGATAGGTGGCTAGCTCTTTTTCATTGAGCTTATTTGAATGTATTTACATTTTAATGGAGCAACCAATGAGTCTCCTGCAACAACCTGATGTCTCTCCCTAATGAAGAATGTTACCTCTTTTAAGCTATGTCTAGAGCCCCTCACCTACCCAACAAGTACTCTGCTGTGCACTGATGAGGGGCAAATACCTGGTAATAGCTGTCTGCAGATGAGTATCTGGCTTGGCCTTGCTCCTAGCCCAGTGAGCTGGATGTGACTTGAGTAACACTGTATCCAATAGTGGTGCAGTGTTTTAACTCTTTTTCCAGGGCTATGGAGTAGGTAAGCCAAAGCTCCGACTCCTCAATTCCCCCTAATTCCAACTCCGACTCCCACTTCCCTCATATATGGCGCATGTTTAAGTAAAATGGTAACATCAGGCTTTTTATCATCCTTTTGATAAAATAATCACGCTATTTAGGTAGAACATACAGTGACAAACAAAGTGTTTTGAACTTGTGACTTTCAGGCTCCATATCTCTTCATCCACTACAGCCTTGAAAGTGAGACTACCATCATTTTAGAGGCAGTAATCTTGGTTACTTTATACATAAATCTGTTTTCCAACTATTTAGCATGTGCTTAGTTCTGCAGATTCTTGTCTTGTAATTGCATTGCTACTGTTTGTAAATCCCCCTTTTTCTTTCCACACTGTCTGATTTCTTCTGGGCTGTCAGTCAAATTCCAGCATATCTTGACAGAATCCTAGGTCTCTTCTACATGTTCCCAATGTTGGTGCATACTGGTCAACTCACTTCGGTACGAATACAGCTTTTTCTTCAACGCTACCCACACATGTTAGATTGGGTTGCAGTTTTGGGACTGTGGAGGCCAATGCAGCAACTCTACTTCATTATCATTGAATCATTTATTTGCCAAACTCGATGTATGCTTTGGGTCGTTGTCCTGTAGGAACACTGTTGTCCTTTTCATACCCATAGTAATCGAGTGTACGAAGTAACTCATCTTGTAGGACACCCACATATAGCTCACCATTGAGATCATCATCAATCCTGGTAAAGTATCCAACACCTCTGGCTGTGAAACAACCTCACATTATCAGGCTTCCTCCATTGTACTTGACAGTTCCCTCAGTTTCTCGACCCATTTTCAGCCTCCAGAGCCCGGTCTATTGACTTTCGTCTCCTTGCTCAAAATCACCTGTTTCCAATCTTCTATTGTCTACCTTTCCTACTCTTTTGCAAACTTGAGCCGACGTTCTTATGATGATTATGAATCCCCGGCTTCTTCACCTTTTTTTTTGGGCCACCATTCCAGACTTGTGTAATACTCGTTGAATGGTTCTTGCATGGATGTCTGCAATCTCACTGTTGCGAGCCACCTCCACTGCCATGTTTGTCATGCCAGAACTGCTAGACTTTGTGATGAGTTGACTTGTTGACTCTGATATTTTACCTGGACTTCCACCTCTTGGCTTTGGAATTGATGGACAGACTTCATTTCATATTCTTCCAGCTGTCATGGCCTCATATGATGCAGTTTGGCAATTTTCTTGGCTGAGATCCTGTGGATGATGCTGTTTTTCTTTCCATACAAAATCTTTATGGAAGCTCCTTGATTCGAACCAGTGACCTTTTGCAAACTAATAACACACTGAGCTAGTAGGGAAAGTGAGAACAAGTTGTAATTTGTAGTACAAAAGAAGAAAAAGATTGTCCCATCACCAGGAGCAAAAGAGTAACAATGCAGTTACATGACAAGTATTTGCTTAACCAAGCATATGCTAAATGGTTACAGGTCAAAGTTATATTCAAGATAGCTAAGTTGATTGTCTATAAAATAAACGGAGTCTCACATTCAAAGCTGTAGTGGATGGTGAGATATGGAGCCAGGAAGTCACAAGGTCAAAACATTACCCTTTTGCTTGTCAGTGTAAAATAAATTTAGTAGAATATAACTTTAGAACACAAAAAACTTTAAGAAATTGTAAATATGCTAAATGCTGCAGTAAGTGGGGGAAAAACAGTTTTCAATAAAAACTTCCTGGATAACATTTGTTGAGTGAGTCTATGAATTTGTTCTCAGAAATAGTAACACCATAACCAGATCCTCCTTCATAGATAATATCAAATCTGATACAATTATTTCCAGGCTAGAGAACGGCCTCTCTACACTAACTTGGGTTGGTGGCAAAGTGGTAACCACATGGGTAACATCTCTAACAATCTCAGGGTATGAAGGAATTGCCTCGTGCACAAACATTTCTGATGAATTGTGAAACTCTACTACTTCTTTGAGAACAAGTGAAAAAAATTTTGCGAATCTTTTCCCCTGTGATAATGCTTTGCCTGCTTCATGTCATCAATTAAACTCCTCATCTGATGAAGCCAAAGATAGGGTAGCAGTAGCACTGGCAAGACCCAATTTCTCTTGCTCTTGACACTAGATTGAACTAACTGTACTAATTTATTATATGTTTCGGGAGTAAGAGTCGGTCCAACGACTCAGACTCCATGAAAATGGACTCCCGACTCCACAGCCCTGCTCTTTTCCCTTGAGCTTATTTGATTATCATCACTGGAGGCATCTAACATAATTTTTTTAGTTTTAGTAGTTCTCAGCTTTTGGAAATCCAGTATTAATTGAGTCCGTTAAGGATCCAGTGTGGTTCGTTTTTCTTGCTGTCACCTATCGCAGTAACCACATCAGAGTCTCCTGTGCAAATGTGAACAGAACCTTAAGAATGAGCTATTTGTACATTCTAATAATGCAAGGGTGACCTGCTTCCAATGACAAGCTCTACTTTTGTTAGATTTCTATGTTGTTTATCCATGGAGATATAGAGCTGAGACCCCTCTAAACTCCCTGAAACTGTGGGTAACAAGTATGGATGTGCAGCTAAATAGATGCTTTAAGTACTGATATTTCTTCCATACATAAAGCACCAGCGCTCATGTCCTCCATCTGATGTATAAACTCCCCCAGAAGGATATTTTCCAGATTGTGAATACTGTTATTTGAAGAAATGTTTTATAGCTGTGTTCTGAGCATCTGAGCAGTTATGGTAGAGACGCCAACATTAAACTACATTATAGTATATTAATCATTTCTTTATTGATTTGTGTGTTTTGCTATGGAGTGAGCTAAACGTCTCCCTTGACAAATCAGAGAAAGTGTATTTTTTATCTTAATATCAATGCAAGAAATGTGAAGGAACTCTTGGAATTCATCCCTGTCCGGTGCTTCTCACTATGTGACAATTGTTTATTTAAGAGATTCTCCAGCCAGAACAACATCTATCCCCCCTCCAGTCCCAGCCGCTTATCCTTACCTGGCCCTAATTCAGCTCCCAGCATCATGCTCTTCTATTTTTGTGCATGCTTCTTAGCATGTTGTAAAATAGTGTTTCCTAACCTGTTATCTGCCATTTGTTCCTTCATGTGGCACCCCAGCTGGTGACCACTTTAAATTCTATTGTGCCCTAATGGCCCCTGCAATATTATAGTGCAGTATTACTATGACATACGAAAAACATATATCTAAGAGCCACATGAAAGCCAAATGTTTCTATAACCATTCTAAGGTTCAAGTTCAGTTAGACAATGTACAGTAAACTTTGGTTGTTTAAAAATGCACCAGATTTAGCACAGTGGCTCATGCTGTTTCATTATTTTAGCGCATTAGACTTGTCTAGTTTTGTTTTATATGAACTACTAGTTGGTTTACTTTGTTCTACAATTATAGTTTGCACAGAATGTCCCTTTCTCTGGATAAGCCACTACTCTTTTGGGTAATATGCAAACAGTATCTAAAACACATCATAAATGTTTCTGCGACACTATGGGCCAAAAATGTGCCCCATTTTGTCACATTTTACAACCCATTTCTAGCACAACCATAATGGTAAATGTGCCCCACAGCACGGAGCAGAAAGGAGCCACAGGAACACTGGGGATAGTCTGCTATGCTACAAGGCGGAAAAGAGTATTCATGGACAAATCTTAATTTCTGTGGCATTTGAACTTGACCCTAAAGTCTAGGGCTGCTGGTGAACTTAAATGCGTTATATAAATAAGAAAACATGGCTGTTTTCTTCCAAAAACAGCGCCACACCTGTCCATATATCATGTGTTGTTTTTCCGGTTAATTGTAGTACCAAACACAACCTGTAAATAGATGTGGCACTGTTTTTGGAAGAAAGCAGTCATGTTTTCTCATTCATTATAACCCATTTAAGCTTTGTCAGTATTCTCATAGGCTCTTAGCATTAGGGCTAGACTCATATGCCACTAACTGAGATTTACAGTAAAAAAACAAAAACCTTTCAAGGTGTCTTTTTATTTTTTTTTATTACCGGACATTTCTAAAAACAGGGTTTCATTATGATTCTGTAAATGTTAAGCTTTAGCTGCACATACCATTATATATATATATATATATATATATTATATATATATATATATATATATTTAATATATTTATTATATTATATTAAAAATATATATATTATATATATATATTATCATACATATATATATATATATATATACTAACATAATATATATATTTATTACATATTTATATATAATATATATACATACATATATATATATATATTACATATATATATATTATAATATACATATACATATATTATACATATACACACATATATTATATATATAATAATACTATATATATACATATACATATATATATACATATACAATATATTTATTATACATATACATATATATACATATACATATATATTATATACATTACATATATATATATACATATATATATATATATATATATATATTATTACATACATATACATATATATATATATTATATATATATATATATATATATATTATTGTAGAAAGGCACAAGGCCTTGTGATAGAGGGAGATATGTGCCACCAAAATTCCTGCTTTGGTGGAGTGAAGGCCAGATAATTCGTGTCAGCGGCATTAGGCACCGATACGTTTAAAGTTAGTTTGGCTGCAGCAGCAGCAAGTCGGGTCGGCCTTCATGGAGCAGTCAAAGAGTGGGGTGGGATGACTGCTCCCACTCCGGGATCCAGGCCGAGTTTAGGATGGCCTATGTAAGCCTGGAGATCAGGTGAGCGTGTGTGTTGTTCAGTTCCTTTTAGTTACCAGAGAGTAACCACCTGGAGGCTGAGGGAAGCTCTAAGGTCCTTTCAAGGAGCTGTGCCTTACACCAGCCGGAAGGGTGAGAGCCGTGTGGGCAATACAGACTGTGCCTGCAAGAGGTGCCAGGGTTGTGGTGAGACACTGGGTGTTGGCTGAAGTAAGCCTTTTGTTTTGTTTTTGTTTGCTGCTTGGTTGTTGGAGAAAACGGATGCCAAGCCAATAAACGCACCCGTTGTTTGCACAATAGACTGTGGTCCTGCTTGTATAGGGCTGACTCATATGCCCACTAACTGAGATTTACAGTTAAAACAAAAACTTTCAAGGTTATTTTATTTTTTTTATTACGGACATTTCTAAAAACAGGTTTCATTATGATCTGTATGTTAAGCTTAGCTGCACATCCATATATATATATATATATATATATATATATATATATATATATATATATATATATATTATATATATATAATATATATATAATGTAGTGCAGTAACTTAATTTATAAATGCATTATATAAATGCTAAGTTTGCATCACATACATATATATGGTATGTGCAGGTAAAGTTACATATATATATATATATATATATATATATATATTAATATGCAGACTCAGAAATATATATAAAAGATAGTATACCATTATGGAGCAGAACAAGTAAAAAGTGTTATGCAGCTACCCATAAATGTAGCATACGGATCCTTCCCATCTTATCCCGCTGAGTGCTTCAAAATCCATATAGAGAGAAGGAATGTACAGGAAACTTTGGGATGTCGTTAAAATCCCAAAATTTTATTGGCTTTGCAAATATAATATACTTATTGCATATCCAACAACAGCACTCCAAAAAATACCGCCAAGAGGCTAACCGTTCGGTAAGACGTCCTTAGTCATACCATTATGGAGACAGTAACACTAAGGCTCCATGGTAAATCGTCTTCATTAGCTGCTAATATATATATCCACATCCATCACATCAAGTTCCCCACTTAAAGGGTTGTCTCATCTCAAAGTTTCATAGGATGCATGAATGAAATAATGTTGCTTTGCTCTGTCACTTCTTGGTCAAGCTGTCTGTAATTCGCATATGAGTTCCCTGTATTCAGACTTCTCTGTTTATTAGTCTAGATTAAATAAATTACCTTCTCTGAGGTCCAGAGAAGCTTCTGAGCTAATGTAAACAGTAGAGTAATTACTGTCTTTTGTCTGAAAGATCAGATAACACACAAGCTCTCACACCTGTGTGATGACTTCACTCCCTGCTACCAGATAGACCAAACAGCAGGGGAAAAGGAGTACACAGGTCGGTCACTTGGGTAACCTGAGAGCCCTCAGAAGGTGATAAAATCATTTGTAGCTCCTTAACAAAAAAAGATGAACAAAGCTATGTATTTGGAAAATGTCTTCATTTAGTGTTCCCTACATTTTGAAAGCTATTCTTTGTAGTTAGACATCCCCTTTAAGGAGAATAATATTTGGTGACCCATAATGCACTTCTTTTTCTGGGGTGATTCACTAGGTTGATTTGGTGGCACAGAATGCCAGTCTAAAGAAACTGTGCCAATACGTTACAATTACATTGTATATACCAAGAACATTTAGAGGTTCAAAATTCCCCCCATAACCCACATCAGTACGTACCAGCAGCAAAACAAACACTTGTTTACAATTCAATTAAATGAAGTGTATTTAAAATTCATAGCTAATGAAAGTTTTATTACTTTATCACAAATGAAATTAAAATGTTTATCTGATATAAAGGATCTCGCTGACTGATTACATTAGGGATAACACTCATCCCTGTGATATTCGGGAAGACATAATGGTATGCTGCTACTTATTTTGTAGGAAGCTGAACGTAATTTGGATCTACATAGTGTGCCATGATAATCTTTTAATGAAGCTATATGGTTATTAGGTCAGGGTCTGCTGGTGAGTCCCTGATGCTTATACCAGCATTACACACACCAACAGGTGTATAGAAACCGACAAATCAATCCAAAATCAGCTTATAATGAGTAAATAATCTCTATATCCTCTATCATAATTTGAGTCACATTAAGGAGAACAGTTAGTGGTGTGGAGTGCAGGGAAATGCAGACTCCAGAAAATATACAAAAAGATCAGGTATACCATTACAGAGGCTACATGGTAAATAGTCTTCAGTAGCTGCTAATTGTGTATGATTTCTTTCTACTGGGATTAATAAAAATTCCAAAACCGTAAAGCACACATTTACTGTATAGTATAGAGCAGTACTATGTAGTGTAAGCACTGGAGTAAAGTATTACACTAGAATTTTCAGCAGTTTCTCTATCTCTCTGTCTTACTCTTCAGTTCCCTCCTTCATAGACTACTAGTGGGCAGCCTGTAACCTGATACTTGAGTGAATTGATCCCTCTCCAGGCCAAATTCAGCAGTTGTTTAAATCTGAATGATGTGTTTAGGAGCAAAGGGGGTTAAAGTAAAAGGGTCTGATTATCGAAGAAAAAGGTATTTTTCTTACCGTTTTTTAATTTGTATGATAAGATGTAACTGACCTTACACAATCAGGTAACTAGAGATGAGCTAATTTCTCAAAAATTCAATTCGGCCGATTCGCCGAATTTTCCCCAAAAATTTGGTTCGTTCAGAATGAATTTGCAACGAATTGCGTAAAAAACAGCTATTTCCTGGCCTGTAGGGTGTTATAGAACATTGTGCCATGCAGAAATATGCATAGGGAGCGTGGCTTGGTATTGAAACAATGCTGTGTTTTAGTATGACACGCAGATGACAGGCGCCGCTCTTTGAATCGCTTCACAATTCACTTATCTGGGCAGTTACGGAGTCAAAACTGACCAAATAACTAAGCGCAGCCTGACAGGGTAATATCAGCGACAGCTGGAAAGAACCAAGCTGAGGGCCAAGATCTTACTGTAGCGTCAAAGAGCGCACTCCTTTTACACAGACATCAGATGATTCCACAGATTATGACAGAACCTGGTCTGTTAAACGCTGATGCATGTAGA
Source organism: Phyllomedusa bahiana (assembly GCA_025379985.1). Classification (NCBI taxonomy): domain Eukaryota; kingdom Metazoa; phylum Chordata; class Amphibia; order Anura; family Hylidae; genus Phyllomedusa; species Phyllomedusa bahiana. Next base: position 42,463 of record JAODAL010010748.1, on the reverse strand, counting down.
GCCCCCCCCCCCCTCTCGAAAGAGTAGAGAGAGTGTTGGCATTAATTTTGTGTTGACGTCACTGATCATTTTGCCCTCCCTTTGATCTGTCAGTGTCCGCTTTCAATCGGTCAACAATCCATCAGTATTGCTAAAGCCACAGGAGCTGATCCAAAACAGAGACGACAAGTAAATGGAATATTTGCATGTCTTCTGTGTTCCCTACAGACTGAACTGGATGGATTTCAGATGTGTGTAGGGCAGAAATACACACACTGGATTTGACACAAATGAGTTCCCCACAATAAGTGAAAAAATTAACTCTTTGCCACAGATTGCAATATCCCAAAATAAAAAAACACCTGTGAAGGTCTTTTCATCCCAGTAACTCTAAAATCAGAAGTCTTTTGCACAGAGTGCAATCTAGTGCTGCTACAGACAGATGCTTGTGCATAGGAGACAAAGTGACAAGTGGCAAAATTTAACATGGCTTACCTATTTATAGGGCTGTGACATCACAGAAGATGGCTGGCTGCTGATTGGCTGCATGTCTGCACATGTCATTGAGGGCATTCCTTTCTTCCTCCCATGGTTCTTTGCTACATGTCATGCCATGTGCTCACGGCCATTTTAGATTCGTTACCATGAATCACCATGAACTTCGGCTTCGTTCAGGATCGATTTTTTTCTTGAAGTTCTAAACGAATTCCTCTTAGAATCGATTTGCTCATCTCTACAGGTAACCTACATAATGATAATTGTTTTACCTGGTAATTGATGGAAGCATTGTCTGAATTCATGTCATATCTAGATACATAGTTCAGTTATAGACAGCAGCTAGACAAGCAGGGAGTGACTCAATAAGTTCCTGGTATGTTGTCATAGGTATCTGGAGCCATGATAACTACAGTGCATCCCTCAGCTGCTGAAAGATGCAATAATCCATAGGGTGGAGATGACGATCGCCGAGGTACCTCAGATGCTTAATTGGGTTTAAGTCTGGTTGGAAGAGTACGACCAAGACTTCCTGGCACTCTAGTTCCTCAATGTCAGACATTTCTAGTCGTGTGGCAAGTCACATTGTCTTGCTGGAAGATGCCATCTACCTCAGGTAGATTCACATGTATGGGTGTGTGATCTGCAAGGAAGGATTTATACCCAAATTGATTTGAGAGTGCCTTCCATATGGATAAATGGGCCCAGAGAATACCACAAACCTATTCCTCAGACCATAATTATGCCACCACCAGTTTGTGTTCTTCCAGCAATGGTTGCAGGATGTTTGCTTTCTGAGATTTCTCCCTGACAGGCAAACGTCCATCTGTTCAAGGAAACCGAAAACATGACTAATTGGACATATCAGCCCTTTGCTAGTCAGTGGAGGTCCGATTACGATACTTACGAAAAATTAAAGCCTGGTGATTACTAGGTTAACAGAGGTGCAGTGACCGTCTGCCACAAAGCCCCATATGTAGTAGGGTTCAGGACAGGGTTGCTTTCACAATTACACATTTGGTAGCCCCCTGGTTCATTTTGGTGGCGAGCTGCTCCACTGTAGCATGCCGGTCTGCCTTTGTGGCCGACGTTCAATTCTCGCATCAATGGCGCTCCACAGTTTCCATTTTTCTTATTCATAATGGTGTTATACACTTTCAATACAGCAGTACACAAACCGTTCAGAGACTGCGCAGTTTCAGAAATATCGCCCTTTGTCCAAAACCTAATAATCTTTTAATCTTTTACCCATTAAAGCTATGAGGGATATGTATACAGACAGCCTACGTGCTTACCTTATATACCCACCAAGTCAGTTCACCATATGTGATTTCCTTCATGGACTACACACTGCTGGTGCAAATATAGGAAGGGGCCATAATAACGGGACTTGACTGTGTAAATCAACAAGCAGATCCAGACTTGGTCTTCAGCATTGTTAGACTTCCGCTGTACCCTGTGTCAGTGATATCTCTTTATGCTGTGGCCTCTCCCACATTGCTGTAATCTGGATGTATTTAAAGCGAATCAGCAATATCTGCAGCAATGCTTTGTACTACATGCAGCAAGCTTCTTTGCATAGATGTGACTGCCTTACATGGAGATTAAACCTGTATTAATTCTTGTACTCTGCTGTTCTGGGCACACGCAGGAAAGAACATGAGCAGAGCATTGTGCACGTGCAGATAAATGTACATAGTACGTGGTTTATCAAGAGCTATGTCCCTGCCCGGCTCAAGGGAGAATTACTGTGCATACAGTTGTCACGAAAATAAAATCTGAAATATTGCTTTGTTTAAATTGAAATTAGAATGCATCTCTTATTCACACAATGGATTTTTCTGGTGTGTGCGCGTCTTTCCGAATTGCATTGTAGACTTGCAGCGCGCTCTGCATGATGTTGTAATTGAACCATTGTTGTCGGTTTCAAAATTCAACGTTTGATCTCCTCTTCATAATAGTCAGTCTTTAATCATTTTCTCTCTGTTGCCTCATTTTGCCTTCTCAGTATATTACGCATGCTGAATACCATTATTGCCTTCAGTTATTAACTAGGGATGGATTTGGAAAAAGCAATTTTGTGCTAGCTTGATATTGCAGAATAAGCTGTCAAACATCATACCAGGTGACAGTGTGATGTCCTTCTACGGAGCTGTAGCACAGTGTGTATTACAGCTGGAAGCTTATAGGTAATCAGAGAGGATTACCAATGGCAGCTTTATTAAATATCTGTGCAGGTCTACTGTGACTGTGACCAGATAATGTGAGCTTCCAATATAGGAACAGGAAATTATTAATAAAACCGGATTGGCTGCTCAGAATGCCCTTGCAAAAGTTTATCTTATTATTATTTTCTAGGGAGATGAATGTCAAGTATTGCTTTCATTATTACTTAAGGTGCAGGACTTTTATTATTCCAAGTGTTTTGCTTTTAATTTCTGCTAATTCCCGGAGGTGCGATGATATTAGCATTGTTTTAGAAAAGGATATCTGATGTATTGGTGTTTTCACTATTGAGTGCTGCTCAGACATAATGTTCAGCTGTTAGTGTTGGCCTACAGATTAACAATACTGCTCTTTGGCATTTTGTGGCATTGCTCTCACATTTACACGGGACCACCTTGTTGGTAACATTTGTAAAATTAAAGAGATGTTTCCACCACAGACTTTAATGGCATCAGTAGGATATGGCATCAAAATTTGATAGGTGCGGGTACTCATCTGGGATCCACACCCATTTTGGGAACAGACCCCCAAAAGTCTCTCAGAATGGAGAACTGGTCACGCTTGCACATGGGTCTCTTTATTCTGTTCTATGACAGTTTCGAGTGCAGTAGAGCATGGCGCTCACTTGTACTCGGAAAGCCTATGGAACATAATGGACAGTTGTGTGAGCCGTGGCCTTTGAGGGCCAGTTCCTACTTCTGGTACCCGCACCTATGAGTCTTTGATGACATATCCTAATAATATGCCTGCAAAGTATCTGGTGGGAACACGCCTTTAAGGAGAACTGATGCTGATTAAGACTGGGTTCACACTGCATTTCAGTCCTATTTGGGAACCCCCAATGCAGGTTTTCGTTTGGATACCTGAAAAAAAAGTAACAGATCCAATGGGAACAATAGAGCAAATGTAGTCACCTTTGGATGATAATTACTCTGTTTCATGGAAATGCAGGCTTTCATTGCTAGACAAACTAGTACGGTTGGTCATACAAAGAGCCTATATGTTCAAGAAACAGAGCAAATGTGGGCCAAAAGCGACTACATTTCCATATTGTTCCACTTGACAACATCAGGGTACTTTTTTCCCGCTATCCAAACAGATATTTACAACAGATATCCTGAACGAGACAGAAACGCAGTGTGAACCATGTCTAAGTTGGTTTTCAATACTTAGTTGCCATTGGCCCCTAATAAAGTTCAGTTAGTGCAAAAGAGAAACTCAATATAGGAAGTGACACCAAACGAATGAAATGACCATGACATTTTATGAATTATACAGTATTGTCCCTTGGTCCAGGCCCTGGAAATTAAACACTTATGCCTAATGTCCTATATTATGAGACCTAATGACAAAATTAAAACAAGACTGAAAATCTTATTGGTTTTTAGGACTAGTTTTTGCATTCACTGTGCAGTATCAATGACAACTTAATGTTATTCTTTAGGTTGATACGACTACAGCACTAACAAATTTACATAGTTTTGTGTCTCCCTCATGGCGAGAGCCATTGTTTTTTATGGCTGTATGGATATTTTTTTCTTTCTGTAGGATGGGTTTTGGTTCCTAACATTTTGGAGTACATGTGACAGTTCTGTTACTTTAATTGCTTATTTATTTATTTATTTTTTATGGTGTTCACCATGTGGAGTAAATACTCTTTACACTTTGTAAGTTGCAATATCAAATTGTTTCTTTTTTTTTTTTTATTTCTCCAATTTTTGCTATAATTAATCATTTTGTAGGTGGTGGGCGTTTTTTTTATTTTTCCATAAAGTTTATTAAACTATTTTTACATTTTTCTTTAGTCCTTCTATAGGACTTGAACATTTAATATGAAACTGCATGGTTTATTGGTCGGATTTGGAAACTGTCTGAAAACTGACAAGAAACCATCCCCATAGACTTTAAAAAAAAATCCGTCTAGTAGTCTACACTAAACGGATTTTCAGCTGGACGGATTTTCGGCCGCCGGTGTTCCGAAAAACTTGAAACATGCACGATCTTCCACCTGTATTCTGGGTGGAAGTTGTTCAATTCAATGGTTATAGTGGACGGGCGAATCCACAAACTTTGGACAGAACTGTCCCCCAAAACCTTTGAAAGATGATATCGACCGAATTCTTAAACAGAATCTGTGTGGATGTACCCTATTCCATATGTGCTTTTTTTTGCCCACGTCATCACTGCACTGAAATTGTTAGGATGTTTGCGGGAACAACATGGTCACCATGATATATTAGTATGGTGCTGGTTAGGAAGGGAATGAAAGGGTGTTCTCAAACTGAAGTATTGATGGCTTGTCGTAAGTTAGGCCATAAGTATCCATTTGGTAAGATCTGACTCTTGATACCCCGACAATCAGCAGACTGAAGGGTCCCAGGCACCCACTGGAGCACTGCACACCCTTTATTGTTTGCCAAGCACAGCTCCATACTCTTTGTGTCTGATAAAGCTGCCTCATCCCATTCATGTGAATGTTAGTGTGTTGCTTTGTGCCTTAATATCAGGTACAACAAATGGCAAAAATATATAGCTGTGTCTGGTAAACAATGGAACACTGCAGAACCTTTAGTCGGGTGATCAGCAGAGGTGCTGGGAGTCCACAAGTCTGATATTGATGACCATACATCTTAGACTAAATACTTATTAGGCTGACAGCTACTCTTTCAACCCCTTCACCCCTCTGCATTTTCATTTTGGCTAAGGCAACGTGTTCTTGCCAGGGAGAAGGGAATAACCTGCTGCCAGACACCTATTCTAGTGGCTTATCTGCTATGAAAACAAAATGTCAGGGATGTCAACATCAGTATACTCCTATACACAACTTTGCTCTTATATAGGGGCACTTTGGGTGTCCAGTATATTTTTATTATATATAAAGAAGCTGCTACCCCGTTTCCCTGAAAATAAGACAGTGTCTTATATTAATTTTTTCTCCTAAGGACGAGCTAAGACTTATTTTTAGGGGATGTTTTTTTTCTATGAACAATAATTCACATTTATTGTTGAACAAAACATAAACATGTATTAATATACTGTAGTGATTTCATCACAGACATCAGTATAAGCAGCCAAACTCTGAATTTCATAACTAAAAATGCACTAGGTCTTATTTTCGGGGATGTCTTATTTTCGGGGAAACAGGGGTAGTGCACTGCTGAGATGATGATCCCCATATTCGCCTTCTGTCTGCCATCTCCTCTGGTTCTTTTATAGATTTTCAGCTACTGCAGTCAGCTAGAGATCACTGTAGCCACTGACTATAGCAGTCACATTCCATTGATGTCACCGCTTGGAGTTCTTCAACTCTGAATGGTGATCTTATGCAATGGCACATGTCGGCTTCAGCCAATCAGTGGCTGCAGAGCTCTTGAACTGACCCCAGCAGCTGGGAGTAAACAAAAGAACTGAGATGACATACTGCGGCATACTGTGGAACCAAGGTAAGAGTGGAGATGAGTATGGGTCATTTTTATTTTATCAGTGTACCAGCAGCCTCTTTACATTTATTAAAATACACTGGACAACCCTCTTAAAGGAGTTTTCTCACCACAATGATTAGCTTTTAACATGTAGGGAAAGGTAAATGAAGACTATTACCAAATACATTGCTGTTTTGATCTTGGTTTGTTCATAGATAAAAAGGATTTTATCTACCGACCACCTCTCCCTGCGCTCTCTCTCTTATCTGATTGCTCCAAGTTGCAGTCAGTCAGTTCATCCAAAGTAAGTCACTCACTGCTGAGTCTTATCTCTAGCACAGAAGCTTTGTTTACCTAAGTTTTATGCACTATATTTGGTAAATGTCCTACAGTAATTTCACTGTAACAAGAATTGCTAGGAAAAGCAGAGCTGATATGCCAATCACTGCTATAGAACTACCCACAACCTAACAAGGAAGTGTGAAGCTGCCAGTGGCTCTGTAAAACAGCATGGCGAGAAAACCCCTTTAAGGATAGGCCATTAATATTGTAGTCCTGGATACCTTCTCTTAAGAAGAAGAATGTGCCACCATTATGTTGCAAATTGTACTAAAAAACGGTTTACATAGTAAATTAAGTATGTATTTTAGCAATTTGGCATCTAACTGCTATGGTTTTAAAAACTGTCTAGGAAAAAAGTGTGGATAAGAGAAGTTGTAGACTTCGCTAAATGTGCTGCTGTGCAAGTATGACAGCCATATGGTGGTGTAAAGAAGAGAAGGGTGTCTAACGTGCCAAATTCATGATGCCATAGGTCCCATTGGGATAAATCGGTTGATTGGCAATTTTCTTATTGTGTATTAGTGTTGACACTAGTACAGTGCATCCCTAGATGTTCTGCATTAGTGCTTTCCAAAGTCCCTAAGTAGCCTGAGCCAAAAGATGTCTCATCCGACTAATTAGTACTGGTCCTGCAAATGTCTTTAGTTTTCAAGTAGCGGTCGCTGAATACAGTAGAGTATTAATAGAATACAACAGTGCGCTCATAACACTCTGTTTATCCTGGAAGTTTATGTAAGTGTATTTTCTCTGTAAATTTGTCCTGTGATCCAAAAAGTGTTGTCTGTCAGAAGCCCAGAGAATGGATGATGTGCTGGGGGAAATGAAACCGGAGAAAAATAGGACATTTCTAAATACGAGGCAGACAAAACTTTGAAAGATCTTTTTATTTTTTTATTTTTTTTTTTTACATTTTTTCCAGTGTATTTGGATACACCTCCACTTTGATTTTCTGGCAGCTGATAAAAGGCACCCAGAGGTTTAGCACTGTGAAATTTGACAAGCATTGAAACAAAAAAAGGAAGTGAAAATTTAACTAATCAAAACATCTGCATCGTGCGGCCATTTACATCTTCCCATCAAGACATGAGAGAAATGTTAATTTCAGACGACTCTTTTTATGACCTATAATTACTGTCATTAAGAAAGCTCAGGAGACTTACAGCGAGCTTTGACTGAAATACAGTTTGACATGTTCTATAATTAATGCTGAATTAACATGCCGTAGTATGTTCCACAGGAAAAAAAAAAAGGTTTTATTTTCCTTACATACAAAAACATGTTTCTTTCAGAAGGCTGAGAGTGGAATGCCAAGATGTCTCTATGAAAGCTTCATGTATCTCCACTAAAATGCCGGAACTTTTGTGATAAATGGTAACTTTTAATTGTAGAAGTTACATGTGGCACAGGCTGAAGGTTGACTGTCTGAAAGTAAATGAAATAAGAAAGGTTAATGCATTGTCTTGCCTGAGACACTGTGTTCAAGCTCCAAAATGAGGGAAAATGTAATCTTAAAGACTAAGACTAAAATCTGAGTGCTGTCAGAGTATCACAGAAAAGTAGAGCAGTGTTCTTTGTCCTGGCAGTTTGTTCTGCCAACTTCTTCTTTCCTTAATTGTAGCAGATCTTGAAAGAAAATGACATTTTCCTTAGTAGTTTCTTTTTGTGGTGAAAAATAATTTTTTTTTCTTGACTTTAACAGAATTTTATTGTAGGTTATCCAACAAGGATTGTTTAAAGGGGTTCCCCAAAATACTGCTCATAAATAAGTACTTAGATAACTGAACACTAAGGGTGTTAAAAGGGTTGTCTCACTACAAGGATCACTCTTTATTTTAAAGATCTTGCAAAAAGAAGTCACTTTGTAATATAAACAAAGAAAACATTCCAGCTGGAGTCCAGGTCGGTGTTATTAGTAAAAATATTTTCTTTATTTCTCATAAATTAAAAGCGTGTGATAGAAAATTTTCTTGTAATTCCAAAAATACTGCAAATGACGCTGACGCGTTTCGGAAAAAGATTCCTTAATCATAGCATGTTGTATGCAGACTACAACTCCATTTTATAAAGGAATGTTCAATCACATGAACAGGAAGCAGTAGGGAATTAACCCCATGTTTCCCATATGAAAAACAGACAATAAAATTTAACGTCTCTAAAAACAACAAGATCATAGCAGTAATATATGTTCATTAACAGTGTCCTACCTGTTCCTAGATATCCCCTCTTGTATGGGCTGCATCAGCTCCTCAGGTCACTATAGCTACAGACCTGTTCAATCTCTCCTGATCGGCTGCCAGTACTGATTGCTATAGCTACAGACCTGGCTTCTACTGCAGCCTAGTAGAAGCCAGTAAACATGTCTCCGAATTCAAAATGAAACCAAGAAAACAGGACTGAGGTGAGATGAATCAATATAGTGAGACAACCCCTTTAAGTATAGCATTGACACTTTATCTGACATTGTGGGTCATCAACTCTTACTGCTCCCTGGTTCTGGCCCAGGTGAAAGCTACAGAATGTGTGCTCCACTTTTCACAATTTAAAGAGGTTTTATTAACATTCTGGGGCAGATTTATCAAGGCTGTTGCAGCAGAATTCTGGCTCAATTTGCGCCAAAAATAATGTTTTACAAGCTTTTCACCACATTTACTATGTGTTTTAGACAGTTTCAGATGTTTCTGCGCCTTATCCGACAAAGAGGGCTTGGCCTCTTAAAAGGCGCCGGAAAGGGGCACGACTTTCTGGTGTAAAAGTATGCCAACTTATAGGTGGTACAAACTTAGACAAGACAGTTCTAACCTGCACCAGATTTATCAACACCATGGGCCACATGTATGAAAACTATCTAGGTCTAAAATTCACTTTTCTGCCCATAGCAACCATTCAGAGCACCTTTAACATTTTTGCAGAGCGCTATATGAAATCAAAGGGGAGCTCTGATTGGGGAGCAATGCAGTGAGTTTTAGACCTAGACAGTTTTCATACATGTGGCCCTATGTGGCGCATTGTAAGCCTTGCTGGTCTAACTTTACATTGTCTAAGAGTAAGACACTATTGATAAATCTTCCCCACTGTTTCAAAGAGTCTGTTCTTCACAGCCAGTTTCAGACATCCATATCCCATTCAGGCTGTGGGTAGTTCTACAATAGTGATTTTGCATACAAGTTCTGCTGTTCCTAGCTGTGCCTGATAGCGACACTTATAATCAAAGGGTTAAATAGCATAGCACAAGGCTGCAGAGCTCTATAGGGTTAAAAATTGTCAGTAAGAAATATACACAAGCTCCCTGTGCTGCTGATAAGACACAGCAGTGAGTGATATCACCATTCCAAACATCCTGGCCAGGGCTGGTTCATAAGCTAGGGAAGCTTGTTGTAAGGGTTTGGTGGATTCGCTGGACCACCGCAAGTGATGATAGTTAAGCCACGCCAGGGAGCAGAGTCTAAGTAGCCCCCGGTATTCACCTTAGCCTGCCGCAAAGCGGGATGGACTTGCTGGGGTTTAAGGCTACCAGGTCGCTACACCTGATGTGAGACTTGCTTGCAATGGTGGCCGGGATAATGCGTGGTACAGAGATGTAATCCAGAAGCGTAGTCGGGGACAGGCAGGAGGTCAGGACAGGCAGCAGAGGTTCGTGGTCAGAGACAGGCAGACGGTCAGGGCAGGCGGCAAACAGGCAAGGTCAGGAAACGTAGCGGAACAGACTGTTACACGGGTAATCAATACGGAACTCCAAAACTCTCTCTAGACAAACTAACGCACACCAACAATCTGGCAGAGAGTGCAGGGGGCGTATTCCTTATATAGGACCAGCGGCCGGCAATAGACTAATTACCGGTGCACTGGCCCTTTAAATCCAGACCAGCCATCGCACGCGTGCCCTAAGCAGCGGATACGCGCGCGGCGGCCGGGACAAGCAAGAGCAGCGTGCACATGAGCGTGGACGGGTAAGTGAGCAGGTGTTTTGACCCGGGCAGCAGGGGGATGGTCGCGGGCGGCCGCGACACCCACGCCAGACCCCTGCGAGCAGGGGGGCGACGGCACCTGCGCCAGCCCCCATGACACTTGTATACACAAGTAGGAGTTAAGAACTGTTCTAGTTTTGAAAGGAAGCAAAGTCTAAACAACAATATATTTGGTAATAGTTTTAATTTACCTTTGTCTACATGTTTAAAGTTAATCAATGCAATGGAAATACCCCTTTAAAGTGAATAACCTACAAATATAATAGAGATCTATACACTGCAATTAATGGTGTAGTCCTCAGAGTCTAAACAAAGAAAGAGAACTCCACACCGACTCAAAATAAAATCATTTTGTATTTAAACATAGTGTTAAAAGACAAGACATGGTTGTAGGATAAAATCCACCATCAGAAAAAGGCAGCATCAATCCAATAGGAGATGGAATTACATTATGCTAATGTTCTTACCTGGAGGAATAACTAAAAGCTCTGGGGCCCCAAAGCAAAATTTCTGAACGGGCCCATACTTCCCATGTTCCATTTATAATATTAGTGTCTTATGTGGCAGAGGAGCATTTGGGTCCCCTCAGCCTCTAGGGCCTGGTATCGACTGCTTACTCTGCACCCCCTATAACTACGACCCTGTACATAGTAAACCCTCAGTTTAACATCACTGCATATGTACAATATATTAAAAATGTAATACTTCTGATGATTATAGGAAAACATGAAGGTTTGTCCAGCATTACGATAAAAACTTGTGATGCCTTTATTAAATACATGGACATACAGGAGACAAAAGCTGACGCATTTCAGATCTACATGATGCTGTTCCTCATAGCCAATCGGACTCCATCAGTCTGTGCATTCTGTGATTGATTACTGTGGCAAGTGCGCTGGAGTGCTTAGTGGTTTCCATTATGATTATTATAAATGACACAATTCATACCACATGTTAATAGCGGGAAACTATTACAGAATATAGTAGGATACAGAATTAATGCAGACCCAGAGAGCATCCATGCACCCAGTCTGTGTTTCACCCAATCTTCATCAGGGCTTAACATTTAAAGGAAGTAGCACATGGTAACATGCTACCTCAGTGACCTTACTGCTATAAACTTCTGTACGCAGGTACATAACATTGGTCCAATGCTTGCCTTCTAGTCTGTATAAACTCAGACACCACTCTCCACTGTGCCAAAATGTGCCATTAGAGCAATATTGATAGTACTCATGATACGGTAAAAGATAGGAACTCGCATTGGACAGCGGCCTAGATTCTTCAGCTGTATGGGGCCCTGAAATTACTTATGGCAACCCTGATTACGCCAACCTAATATGGATACATCCAAACTTGGTACCAGCTCTAGCCTTCTACCCTACCAGCTGTCTTTAAGAACGGATGCCCTAAATTTAATGGGCGATTCATCCTGAAATTTTAACTAAAAGTCAAATATTCTAATGTTTTGTGAGTAGTGTATGTATCCGCTTTATGCTAACTACATGGCACAGTGGAGTGAGTTTGGATGAGATAGATTTCTCTGTTGGATTGAAACCGAATGTGGACACTAGCTGTAAGTGTAGCAGGTTACACTCTACACTAGTAAAGGGGTATGGAATTGTTCTCCCTCAATCCCCAACCCTTTGGCTGCCCCTTCTACTGGCCAACATATTTAAATGCCTTAGCATATCATATGGTCATCCCACCACATGCTGGCAGTATTTTGGTTACTATCTGACACAGGGCACTCTAAAGTATAAATATATTAACTTAGATTGATAGTTTAGCAAAAAAGGGATAGACAATTTTACTTGCATTTTAACAATAAAAAAACAAACATTATTGCAAGATGGACCTTTGCTTTAACAACTGAGGCTACATTTACACAAGGTGTATCTGCTGTAGATTTCGCTAAAGATTTTTTTTTAATTTGTTCACAGATGTATTGCAGATATTAATGCAGATGTTTCTACATTCATTTAAGTAGGGAAAGGCAAAATCTGCAGATAAACCTTTCCTATGGATTTTGCCTTCTCAAATTGAAGTCAATATAAAAAATCCACAACTAATCAGTGGCAAAATGCACACCAAAATCTGCAGCAAGTTCTCCCTTTTCGAATGTACCCTTATTGTCCATTTTTGTAATGAAGAAACATCACTGTAATGGAAAATTATCTATGTGTATATGTATTATTTAACCTCCATAGACTTCCCAACATAGATGAATGCTTGTATAATAGACTAATAAACTAATTCCTGGCATGATCAGGTAATGGAATTCTTTAGTGTGTTGTCCGACTGTAAAGAAGAGGTACTTTGGTTAATTCACTGGGTAGTAGCAGATCCAATCTGGGCCCCATTTTGGTCTCCATGTGACCTCCATCCCCTGCGAATCATCTATAAGTGTGAGTGAAAAGGAGACCGTTCTGGGGCTGATTGTGTCTGCAGCCTCACATGCATAATTCATGTTTTTGATTACTGGCCTTTTCTCTGTTTAAGTTTTTTTCTTTCCAAAATCACATTAGTAATCTGCCACGGAGACACCGCAAAATTGAATTTAATATTCTTTGTGTAAGACAACAGCAAACTATTAGCAATTATTAACACAGCAATTACATAGATGGGGGCAGTGCCCTTTAAATTCCATAACCAGGACTGCAGTATTTGTTCCTGTACTTGCTCCTATTAGAGGCTAAATGCGGTAATGAACAGTTGTGCTCTTGTGTTTTTGTTATATGACATATTTATGTCAATTGTTAAGATTTTAGAATATCTGCTACATGTTTGCCCTCAAATTACTTTTTATCAAACCAAAAAAAACGATGGCTAAATAACTGGCAAATCTGTGGTTTGTCCCACAAAGAATAATGTTTGTAGTAAAATTCACCCCTAAATTCTGTTTAGTTTTTTTTTAACACTCACTAAAAATATGTTCCCTGACCAGATATTGTAGGAATGTTAGTACAGTACCACTTGCTGTTTATTTTTGATAGTTTAAGGGTATGTTTACGGGGCTAATTTGGATGACGTTTTTTGCGGATTACAGTCCCAAAACAACATAAAAAGTGACTCTAAAACACCTCCACTTAATTTCCATTGATTCCTAAGTATAACCGCATCGTTGTTCATACAGAGCGGTTTATTACTCATTTATTTTCATCGCTGTTTCCATCACTAAAAGTAAGCAACACGTCGATTTTTAAGCCTTTTTCGGCAAATAAAATGCCCATAGGAAATAATGGAGAGCTTCAAAACTAGTGTCTAAGACAGCTCACATGCCACACGCATGAAACTGTGTGGGTCTAAAACTCACTCTTTTGCCAATAGTAACCTATGGACAAAAAAGTGAGTTTTAGACCTAAACAGGTTCATACATGTGGCCCAAAGTGTGGTCCGTTTTTCATGCGTTTTTGAACAAAGATCTGAATGTCAGAATAAAAACACATCTAAAACCGTGCCTGAAGATGCACATCACAAAAACCTCATCAAAAACTCATCTGAAAATTGCAAAATATGAGACAGTTTTGAGATGAGTATTTGAAGCTGATTTTGATGCTGAAAAATGAGTGTTCAAATTTAGCCATGTGAACATACCCTTACTGCGTCAACCTAAGTATTTGTTCTAAGGTGAACATGCATGTGTAGTCTGGGTTCTGTTTCTTTTCTTCTGGATCTGCAGAGGGATCTTAACGTCGTTTGCCGGACGCCTCTGGAACATCAGCATCTTCTCTGCTTTTCAGAGGAAATTTTAAGCAAACACAACTGCAGTCTCCTCCTCTGCCAAGCAGAGAAGATCCATGGAGCTTTTAATGGCATTTGATTCAGCCCAATAGGGATTCCTCCACATTCCCATAAAAGAGGACGAGAGGCAAGAAGGGCTGTCAAGGTGTAAGACTTTCTTTGTTTCCCATAGCAACCAATCAGAGCTCACCTTTTATTTCTTTACAGCACTATAGGAAATGAAAGGGGAGCTCTTATTGGTTGCTATTGGCAGCAAAGAAAGTCTTACACCTAGACAGTTCTCATACATGTTCCCCTTAAGCTATGTTCACACGGCTTAATTGCGGGGTGTAATTACGCCACGCAATTACGCGTGGGGACGGGGGTGGGGCGGGAGCGGAGGGCCGCATATACGCCGCTAGTAAATGACATGTCACTTATCTCCCCCCGCGGCGTATCCGCCGAGCAGGGAGAGGAGACGTAATCCATAGTTCTCTATGAGAACTGTGGATTACCGTAATGACTGGGACGTATTCCAGCCGTAATTTGCGCAGTACGGCGCAAATTACGGACTGAAATACGTCCCGTTTTAAGCCGTGTGAACATGGCCTTAGTGTGTTTCCACCTCGGCACATTTATTAAGCTATGGAAAAGAAACAGCAGGTGGCGCTATAACATGTTTCCTATAATATGTAGTGACATAATAACCATTGGGGTATGTTCACATGGCGTCTTTTAGGACGTATTTTGGGGCATAATTGCGCTGCAATACGCCCCGAAATACACCCTGTAATTAAGGTAAGCATAGCTCTCATAGAGAGCTATGATTACCTGCTGTCTTTCTAGCCACCTATTGAACACCGGCAGAAAGAAGTGACATGTCCGGCATATACGTGGCAGGGATAATGTAAGTGAATTCGGCCGTCCTCCTCTGTGCTTTAGAAGAACGAGCTGATCAGTGCATTCTTCTAAACACACCGTGTCTTGAACATACCCTAAAAACAACAGATGTTTATGTTTTGGGGCTGGATTTGACAACAAACGTTGGTCCTCATTTACTATCGACAATCGCTAGTGGCTAAATACAGGCCACTGCAAATCCCTGATTATACGAATATAAACACCGAAAGGCGAAAAATCATAAAACGGAACATTTAATAAATATCAATATAAAAATGTATGACATTATAAATGAGAAAGCTAAAGTATGTCTTCTCCAACCCATAAGGGATCACAAGGGCTTGGAACATATTGAAAACAAGAAAGAAATTATGTAAAGGAGACTAAGCCTAGTAGACCCTACCCTACAACAAGCAGGGTTGTTGCCCCATCAAGGGCGTCCTCTTCTTGAACCTGGCCCCTGACTATACTAAAAATGCCCTAGTAGACCCTCACAAATAGTCCCAACATGTTTCAATAGCTAAAGATCTTCTCAAGAGACAAATTACAGGGAAATATGAGAGAAAAAAAGTGATCAATACATTGGTAGAAAGGTCATATAATCAAACATGTACCTATCACAAAGTGCAAATAAGATGTTAGTATGCAACACTGTAAATTTAAGGCTCAATTGTATGTCACCAAAGTTTAAAAACTTGATCCATGCAGACAAATCAAAATGGATATAGCTACTCATCAGATATAATCCTAGGAAGACTAATATACGATACCTGCTCTGATGATAACTGTATTTATTGATTTAGTCAACCTGAAATCCCATAATAGGGGCACTAGTACTCACCACACCTGAGTCGCAGGTATAAAAAGTAGCAAATAATGCTGCAGAGAAGTAAAACATCCGCTCTCTACATGGATTGTGAATGCCCTGTGCTATAACAGTGACGGAACAGACTGTGCTGCGCCGGTAAGAGACTGTCACAGTTCACGCCACAGTCCCTGCTATGGATTGTCAGCGTGCCCGTGTCTCCTGTCTCCCAGCCACTGCTGTGACATCCTCTGACTCTTTGCACGCACCTTTCCCGGCTCCTGCCAGTCCTGCAGCCATTCCTGCTGGCAGGTTTGAGTCTCCGTTGCTTCCTCCAGCCCCCTGGCATACTGTGCGTGCATGTGCTCCCTCTAGGGGTGCATGCGTGGCACTGCACTGTACTTAAGGAGTCAGTGTTCCTTTGTCCGGCCCAGTGACCTGTGACCTCTGGCTAATTAATGAACTTCCTAACTCTGCCCTGGGTCAGTTCGTTGATGTGTTTATCCTGCACAGAGCTTGACCCCTGGCTGCTGTATTGCTGCTGTCTCATCTATACGTTTACCAGTACGTTTATCAGTTTCCTGCTGAACACCTGCCGCTGCACCAGTTTGCCAAATACCTGCTTATACCTGATGCCATACCTAGTCTGCTACCTTCCTGGACTGTGCCATACGTTCACCAGCTACACCTGGACTGTGCTTACGTTTTACAGCTACACCTGCATTGCCCTGTGTCCGTTCCAGCACCGGCTATCCAGTCCTGCACTTTGGCTATACAACGCCTGTGTTACCATCTGCGCCTGCAGTGGACCAAGAGGATCCGCCATACCCAGACGTTTCCAGGCATCCCGGTTGGAAATAGTTACAGAGACCATTTACTATCGCTATCTAAAAGTTAGACAGTGTAGATGTAGGCAGTATAAAAATGCACAAGATTCATCAAAGTGGCTCATGTTACTTGATGAATTGCTGCAGCTTTAGAATGGTCTTACTTTTAGACTAGTTTTTTTTTTTGGCTTATTTTCTATGCCAGAATTGTGGCGCAATTTCAGTGCAGATTTTGTTGCACTGTAGCCATGCCCACTTCCCTGTGAGGTCATACCTACTTTCTGGAAGCCATGCCTGCCTCATGAGCAGTGTGCAGAAATTGTCTTAAACCCAAAATACATGCGCCTGAGACATGCTGCGCCAAAATTGCACCACTTTTTGGTGCCTTTTAAGACACTTTTCTAGTGCAACCACATTAGTAAATGAGGGCCAATATTTTTTGTGGGACAACCCTTTTAAGTCACTAGTCATGAATTTAGGGATGGTAACAGAGGGTACAAGAGAGTACCTAAATCCACGCATCATCAGTGAGCTAAATAAAAACGTTAATATAACTTTACCACCCTTTGAAATAGAAATAAATACTCGATACACATTAATAGTTATGGCTGTGTTGTTTGGCCCTATACTGTAAATGATGTGATGGATTACATGATTTGTGATGGGAAAAATGCTGAAGAAAAAAAAATGCACCAAAAATGCATATCCTAATTCACAATTTCAGGAAAAGCAGATTAAAAACTGGTTTCAACAACACATGAAGTAAAGAAAATTTTAAAATACATGCAGGTTTTGACCCTGTTTTTGTACCAAAAACACCATGTAAAATATAAATGTATAGTGGGCCTTAAAGGGGTTGTCTCACTACATCGATTCATCTTACCTCAGTCCTCTTTTCTCAGTTTCATTTTTGAATTCAGGGCGTGTTTCCTGGCTACTACTGGCCTGCAGTAATGAGTTGCTGAGGACGCCAGGTCTGTAGCTATAGCGACCAGCACTGGCAGCCTATTAAGAGAGATTGAACAGATCTGTAGCTATAGCGACTTTAGGAGCTGATGCAGCCCATACAAGTGAGGATATCGAGGAATAGTTTGTACACTGTTAATGGACATATATTGCAAAGTGACTTGTTTTGTTAGGTTAAAAAACAAAAATAAAAAGCAGCAATCCTTGTAGTGAGACATCTCCTTTAAAGGGGTTTTACCACAAAGTCATTTAATGCCTGGTTTGCCTTGCTTCAGCTTTCAGTGTGTTCAAAAGGAGGTGTTTTTTTAACTGCTGATAATGTGACCCAGCAGGATTGACATCACTCAAAGCTCTGTTTATGTAAAGAGCTGTGAGTAGCTACAATATCGCTGAGTGCTTAGCATTTCTGCCTTCCAACATAGAGGTCTTAGGTTCAAATCCTTGCAAAAGCCAAACATGTGGATCTATTTTGTTTAATTGTTAAGGAGTACAGAGCACAGGAGTAGTATGACAGCACCTGAGGTTTAACACTCGCTCAGAACTGAGTGTGTGTGATTACTTGGCAAGAAAGAGACTGGCAGTAGCTGCCTGAGAGAAGAGGTGATGTCTGAGCATGTGCGGCCAGAACTGAGGAGCTTTGGTCCCTGTTTGTTTCCCCTAGACATGAGCTGTACACTATGGATCACTAAGGTAGCAGCTAAAGCAAAAATGGTAGAGAATTTCTAACAATGAGTAATGGTGAAAATGTTTATTATTTGATCTGCATGCTTCCCACATCAATTTTACTTCATGGTAAAACCCTTTTAAGGTGACTTAACTACTTCTCTTTAGTCTTTGCAGTTTTGCCAGCTAGATAAGGTCTGTATCTGAACTCGAGAGATTGAAGGATGTGTCTACATTACATATTCTAACATCTGTGCTGGGTCTTCTCCTTAAATAAGTAATAGTCACTCTCTCCCCTTCTCTTATGACAACCATCTTACGGCTTGCTTCAAGGTGTTAGGCCTGCTTTTGGGTAATAGTCTTCCCAAACCTGACATCCACGTAGTAAACCAGCAGGATGCTGATCTTGTGTTTTCAGACTCCACCAAATTCAATGTATTTCCAGAAAGTGAATGCCCTACTGTATATTCTAGAGAAGGGAAAGTAACTCCTGGTGTCTAAAACATCCTCCACTTCCTACATTATGTCAAAAAAACTGTTTGCTGGAATGTAGTTTTTTTTACCGGGGTATTCCATCACGTAATATCTGACTCCTTGCCAGCCTTAGGGAATGTAAAGACACATGCAACACATACAGCGTTCTCTCCATTCTCATCTATGAGTCCAAATACAGCTGTTTGACTGTGCTTACTTGTATTCAAAACTCCCATTGAAACAGACCAAGAATGTTCTGCATACACCATCATCTTTACATTAAAGGGTTTGCCTAACACGGTAACATTCACTTTATTTCAGCCTCAAAACATATTACAGATTTTTATTACAGTAAGGCTCCCTACAAAGTTAGGAGTGACTGACTCCATTTTGGTTTTTGCACCCCACCCACTTCCTTAGGTTTTAAATCAGTGCAGTGTGCTTTGAAGCAGGTACCTTCGCTCCCTGAAGTTTGCTGGTCTGAACAGGACTTAATAGAGAGGTAACAATAGCGTAGGACCCACTTGCCCTAGGTCCCGGTGAAGTTCGGAAGTGGGCTTAAGCAATTTTGGAGAAAAGTGTAAACTAAGAACCTCAAAATTTTTTTTCCATGTATCCTAGTTAGCAGTAATGCTTTTTCCAAATTTCCTATGTCCTTTTTGATAGTTTCTTTAGTCCATAGTGTGCCACTGTTTTTTGAATTTGAATGTCTATATGTATTGCTGCCACACCAGTGTGCATTTGTGCTTTTTTTAAACAAAGTTTTTTTTGATGTGCAAAACCAAATGCTGTTTTTGATCCCTACAAAGTTAGGGTATGTTCAGACAATATATTTGCTGGGCGTACTTCAGCACGTAATTGCACTGCAATGCAGCCTAAGTATGCCCTGCAAATGCGTTAAAATCATAGAACTCATGGAGTGCTAGGATATTCCGATGTATTCCCAGACGCATACTGTATGTCCGTATAAAGAAGTGATATGTCACTTGTTTCGGACAAGCATGCGCCGGGGACAGTGAAAGTAATAGGAGGCCGGGCCGTAGCACTGTTAGAAGTATGAGTACTTTCATTAGCAGTATAGAGTATTGCTGTGCACTTAGGTAGTAGCCACAATACGCCATGTGAACATACCCTTATACTTTGTTTTTTGTGCTAAAAAAAGCTCTAAAACTACATGCATTTCTCTCTTAAGATTATTTCCTTTTTTATGCACTTTTGATCTCTCCCACCCAAAAAAGTGCTTTTGGTGTTCACTCAGAATGAGGCATTTTGGAGCATGGTCTGGACATAGATGCAGGTCCTATGTGGGACTGACACCTATCGGACGTTGATGGCATATTGTATCGATATGCCATCGATGTCTGTGAGGGCAGAACCCCTTTAAGTATTGTATTCAAGTGCTATAGTACTGTACCTGACACAATGTCCACTTGTCTCTTTGGATGCCTAAGAAAAATGTGTTTCTAATGGAACTTGAGAGAACTGAATAGAGACTGATGCTGTAGTGGCAAAATATGGTTGAACTTAGTTACTTGATAAACACAGTACCAAAGTGTTTCAAAGTAATACCACACTCTGCTATACTTTGCCAAACTAAAAGTTCTTTACAATACCTAAATAATATCACCTTACACTGCCATGTCACCTCTTTAAGGAACTAGAAGACAGAGAAGCATAGGCACGATAGATAGATATTCACACAAGCGAGTGGCAAGGGGTGGCAAGCGACTTCAAGGGAGAAGAAAGTCGCATGGTCCCACCACTGGTTGGTAGCATTTACATGGCACAAAGGTACTGGCTTTGGTGAGGTTGGAGCCACTGGTTTTGTTGTGTCAGCTGCAATATGTAGTTGAAATATGTTGAACAGCTAGTAATATTATATATATATTTAATAAAGAGCCATCCCGGACCAAGCTGTTTGCCAACAGCTATACTAGCTGTTCAACATATGCCAACTACATATCACAGCTGACGCAACAAAGCCAATGGCTCCTACCTCACCAAGGCCAGTACTTTGGTGCCATGTACCTACCACATGCGACTTTCTTCTCCTTTGAAGAAATATTGTATACATATTATATATAGATATAGGTAGCACTTCCTAAGTATCAATGTGATAAAGGCTCTAATAGGAGCCGAAATGTCACCCTTGGTTATGGAATAAAGCTCCAGTCACTTTTTTTCCAATCTGTGAGTGCTGCAAGTTTTATTGAAGAATATATATATATATATATATATATATATATATATATATATATATTAAATAATATATATTATTATATATATATATATATTATCATGAATTTTATGAACATATATATATATATATATCAATTCAGAGAGAGCGAGAGACTTACACTCCATATATACAATTCTAGCATATTAATGGATAAAACTCTGCTTGCTTGTTGTAACAAAAATTTGATTTCCAATTTAGATTGTGAGCGATTCCATGAACACCTCATATTCTTGTTTGCATTTCACGAAAATAACACTTTTTATATTCTTGTCAATAAAATATGTTTTGGTGAAATCTGATCTTTATGGAAAATTTTGGGTCATATACCCATAATTATTATGCCTAAAACCAAGCAGAACCTTTTGATGTCTTGTGATACTTAGAACATCTGTTACTTTACACTGTGTCACATTTTCTGTGTTTTTATATGTTACTAAGAAGTATAGCATTTCATAAAGACTAATAAAAAATGAGTTGGTCCCATGAGCGCATTACTTTTAACATTATCTAATAAAGCTTGTGAGGACATTGTACACAAAGAAGGTTTCCAGGTATTCCATGAGATTTTTATTTGGTACCTGCCGGAAAATATGAAATGCAACAATAACAGGGTTTGGCTAATTGCCTCCAGATCCATTTAGATTTTTCTCTCTCAAACTTTTTAAAATGATTTTTACTTTTTGAATCTTAAATAATACGTTATAAGACATTCTTTATGATTAATATAGATATGTATATTAACTGCGTTAACGCACTGTAGTTGTAGTTGCATTTTGTAACAAAAGGAGTTCCATAGCTTTTTTTTTTCCCAACTATGCCTTTGTCACTTCATAGAGCCATGACACATCAGTGGTTAATGAGTGGTTACCATCAATTATGTATTCAGAATAGACTGCACAATCTTACTATGCTATGAACTCTTTGTATTTGGATGCTTGATGATGACTCCGTTTATGGAGTCGAAACACTGCCTTTGTGTTCTGGGATTCTACTTTAAATAAAGAAACACCGATGCTGACCCCATCTCTGGATTTATGTCCCGGGTATGCACCTCTTAAAGTGGCAGTCCTGCATGTGTCCTGTGTAAGCACCTCCTAAATTAGCAGTGCTGTATGTGTCCTGCATGGTCAAGAAGCTATGTCTTCTGTAAGAGACAGACAATCAGGAATAAAAGTACCTCTTAAAGGGGTTTTGCCACGATGTAATGTTGACGTGGAATCCTCCAAAATGGGTATTTAATCACTTTTCTAAATATATGCGATTACAAAAATTGCAGTCTGAGAGAGCTACAGGCTGCCTTACCTGCCCTTAGTTACTTAAAAGCTTCTATTAGATACGACCTGACGAGCTGCTGGCCGGGCTTGCGCAGAGAACACTTCTTATCTGATGAAAGGGAGCTGAAGAAGCTTTCAAGGCACCGGGTAGAAATATGTTGTCTTTTGTATACAGAATCCACTAGTTGTAGTGTGATTATCTGAGTAGATCCCTGCTACATCTGATGACAGGGAACATGAAGAAGCTTTCAAGCTGCTGTGGAGAAAAGGTGTTGTCTTTTGTATACAGAATCCACTAGTTGTCGTTTGATTATTTGAGTGAACATTTCACACGATCCCTTATTCATAGCTCTGTGCTCTGGCTGTGTCTCTCTCTCTCTCTTAGCTCATCGTGGCTTGTTTAGATTTGCTTCTTAGCAGATAAGGCACGTCCTGGCAAAACCTCTTTAAAGTGGTAGTCCTGTATGTGTCCTGTGTAAGCACCTCTATAAGTGGCAGTACTCTGTGTACCCTGTAAAAGCACCTGTGTATGCCCTGTATAAGCATCTCTTAAAGTGGCAGTCTTTTATGTGCCCCATATAGGCACCACTTATATTGACAGTCCTGCATACTCGAGCAGATGTGTCTTCATTAAATGGCAGCCAAGTGGGGAAAATAGCACCACTTAAAGTGGCAGTCCTGTATGTGTCCTGTGTAAGCACCACTTAAATTGGCAGTCCTGTATGTGTCCTGTGTAAGCACCACTTAAATTGGCAGTCCTGTATGTTCTCTGTACAGTTAAACTGCTGGAGGCCGTATGCCATTGAGGGAATTGTATCTTCAGGCACTGATCTATGTGACGTTACTGTTTTGTGGCTTTTGGGATATTTTAGAGCCGCAGTATGTTTTCTTGTGTGCAAATAAGTCATTGCGGGCCCCTTGCAGACAATAGTGTGTCTTTTCCTCCCCATCATCCCCTTAGGCCATGATCTCTTCTCAATACAGGTAAAGTGAAAGAAAAAATATATAATTAATAATATAATTAGTTTTTTCTTATATTTCTATATTCTTAATGTTTATTTAGTAATACACAGCCCCATTAATGCATAAATTGCTTTATAAAATATGACTTTTCTGGCAGTCTGGAACAGATTAATTCAATTTGCATTATTCCATATAGGAAAAACATATTTGGTATTCAACCTGCCTTCTGGAATACATAAAGGATGAGTTCTAATTTGCCACTGTGTGCAACTCAACATAGCTATAAGACTTTTTATGTGTAATAATATACCATCAAACACTTACCAAACAATCGTACTATATACACAATCCCTATTGGATAAACAGCAGGCTTCAGTGCCATCTCTACATTGATACCTAGTCTGAATTGTCAGTGGCAACAAAATACCATAATTCCCAGCTATCTTAATATGACTACAAAGAGACTCTAATTAAAGGAGCACCCCTGAGGACGCTGCAGCAAAACATGTTGGGGGGCATTGTTTATATCTTTTAATTAGACGTGTTAGGCAGCTTCTTCTAGGGCTATGTACTGTAGATATACCCCCTAGCTCAGATCCAATCCTTAACAATGTCACATTGTCTACATTGATATATAGACCTCTTTGGTCAATTATCTATTCCAATGTCTCCCCCCTACACATGCTCTGTGGTTTGCCAATGATCTAAGACTAACTTCCTTCATAACCTGAACCGCTCCTTCACATCACCAAGACTTTTCTCATGCTTTACCACTAACCTGAATATGATACCCAGGGCAATCAAATCAATTCCCAACATCCACAGTTTTAAGCATGCCCTGAATTTTAATGTTGTTTTTATTTTTTAGGCTGGCATTCAATTCCTCATCTTCCGTTTTTAGCCCACCCCATTATTCAACAATATCAGCCTTAGTACATGTGCCGAAATGCACTTCATATCTGTGCATACACTTATACTGGCTGGGTTATAAGTTCATTCACCAGTGGCCATATTTCCTTAGGCTGCATTCACATAGCAAAGGAGAAATACTGGTCAGACTGTGAGTTAGAAACTGACCAGTAATCTGACACTCTGTTTTCTTTTTGCACATTTTTTTTAATGGTTTTTGGATTCGACCATCCTATTGAAGTGAAGAGTTTAATAATACCCAGTGAAAACCAACCTCTCAGAATCTGAGCCATGTAGACTGCAGCTCGGATTTGCCATTGTGGTCCATGGCGATGGTTTTACAGACAGTTTTAAAATCTTAAATTCATGTCAAAATCCAGCTGTAAAACCATGTTGTGTATACATACCCTAATATTGTATGATCTTGTTGTTTGAACTGTGAATTGGTTTGTTATTATATAACCTCTTATTTTGTCTGTATTACTAGTATTATTACTATTAAAGAGAGAGATGATGTCACCATACTGTTACTGATTAAAATCAAGTATAGCAATACCAGTATTACAAATGTGACCACTATACAATGGACAAATAATACAGCTAACTCATGACAACCCACTGTATACCTTAAACACAGTATCAGAATACTGCTAACATAATGTTATTGAAGAAAAACTACTGTATTAAGATCAATATTACTACCATATAGTGACCATATAGTTGTAGTTACGAGTTCTACATAGGTACAGGGTTTAAATGAATGCATGTAAATCATATGACTCACAGGTGATGTGTTCTCTGATTGGAGTCCTTCTCTTTTCTAGTTCTACTCTTTCCAGCCTAGACCATCATAGAGGCTTCTTTCAGCTAGATATGCTGCACAGAAATCTTTGGCACTCTCTTAACCTTTTCCCCACCTTTATCCAAACTTGTGATCTATAGTGTCCCAGATGGTAAGGATGCCCAAGTTTCCCACACAGTAAAAGCACCGTAGTTTAATTTCCTACATAGTTATAAACAGGGTATCTTGAGCCCACCAGAGAAGTTGACTCTAGGTGCCCTCAAAGACAGTATACTGTGCCTTCCTGCCTCCGCCACCTGTGCAGTGCACATGCCCAGTTCTGACCTAACTTGTGTCCTCAAAAAGCAGTAGTCCATCATTGTGCCACACAATAGCAGTTTACATCGGGCCCCTACAGTTAAGTATTTCTTTTTTGTGCCCTCATATAAGAATTCCTCATATGAGAACCATTCCCCCTGTTATCAGTGCCCTTTTACTCACCTGAAACCATTCCTTCTTGTAGGTTGCTGACCTAAAGTAACTTGTGATTTACAAGAGTAGGTGGCAGAGCATTCAGCCAATGATATTTGAATTAGATCGAAATCCTAAGGATGCAGATAAAGAGAAGTGTGGACCTTGCCCAGGGATCCAGCTCTTGTGACTTGGATAAGGAAACACTACTGTCATATAGAGTATAGTATGTTTGAAGTGGGCCATCACCGGCTGTGTGTCCAGGAACTTTTAGATATAATGAGGAGTATTTAATCTGTAATTTATCTGGGAATGACTTCTGCATTAACAGCAATATGTTTTGCTCCACTGGATTATCCTGATGTCCCCTAATAAACCCTTGTTAAGGGTGAATCGCATCGGGCATAGCAATAAAGAAAGTCATGTGCCAGTCAGACAACAGTATCAACTTTACATAGTATATGTGTTCATACAACCTGACATTGATATATGCTGTTATCATAGGAAGCTTTGATCAGGAACAATATAGAAACTAATAGAGCAAGCCACTGATAGGTGGGACCTTCCTTTTTGGGGTGAAGCCTCTACCTTTTGACAGGGTTAATTAAGGGAGTGAGAAAAGGACAGTCTCTTTACCCCATGGTAATTATGATAACCCCACAGTACTATATATGTTCCTGTAAATTCTGTGACAGTAAAATTCACTCCAGAAAACTTTATTGGTTGGTATTTTAATTGAATTTTAGTAAAGGTATTATTATACAATGTGTTTTTGCTTTGGTTTCAGCAGTTATTTTGGTAAATCTCTTATGGATAGAGAGTTACGTCCTTGTTCTGTGATTTGCTGTTATGAGGGGTAACAGTAATAATAACTTGCTGTTGTTTTGTGAGACTGTTACAATCTCATTTGGGCTCTACATTTGCCATATATGCACTGGGAAATGCTAGTGATGTGCACACCCTATGCATCCAAAAACTATTATTAGTCAAATGTTTGCTGAAAGATTGTCAACTTGTAGAAGTATACCTATATGCTGCCCTGTCAACATATGTTTTACTGATTTTCAGCTCTCTTCATGTAAAAGCTGTCAATCACATTCCTATGCTGTCCACCGATAAAACGGCATAAAGTACTCACTATAATAATGTGCTATGCTTGTAGTTTTCTTTATTTCGATGTTGCGATTGGGAACCTTAAACGTAAGTTTATTATTTTACACATTTTTTCCCCATTTACTAATTCCTTGTATCCCTTGAAAACCACTTGATATTTAGTGTACCATGGAATTCTGATTCAGCTGTTCCACGCCTTCTTTAATAGGTTAAATTATTTGCAGATTTTAAGCTATGTCTATGCCTATAGTATATGCCTTAAGGCACAGCTAGCTCTATAAATCAGCTCTTCTTTTACTGATAATAAATAGGAGGAAGAATTTGCAGAAAAGGGTCCCAAGCCGTCACATTATGAATTTCATTTCTCTCTAAGGAAAGCAGAAAAAAAAAGCATCTTTTTGGGCCGCGTGCCACAAATAGGTAAAAAGTATATCCATGTGTGCACTAAAAATAAATTGGAATGTTTTAAATCAAGTGGAAGTGGATGCATTTGCCTAGTTGTGCCAATTCCCCTTGAAGAAGGATATTTGAATCTGCATGGCTTTTGATACCTGTCTAATAAAAACGTTCTTAAATGTGTGTAAATCCTTTTTTTTTTTTTTCTTCCTAATACAGCCATAAAAGATTTTCTTTTGTAAAGGAGCTTTCACCTGGTTTTAGCAGACAAAGAAATATGCAGGATACATTTTTTCTTGTGTACATTGAAATGCATTTAAAGGATAGTAACAAAATAAAAAAACATAACCTAATGACGTACTAAAATATATATAAGCGATTTGTTACTTTTTCGGAAGTCAGGCCGACTTCCTCAGGTACTCCTTTGAATTTAGTGGAGAAACGTGCTGAAAAAGAAAAAAGCATGTAATAGTAATGACTAAGAAGTGCAATGCTCTTACATGGTGCTAGGAACAAACCCTGGATTTGCCTCTTTATAAAAAAAAGAAAAAAAATCCAAACAACCATAGTTAGAATATACTTATCGAAAATAGGTCTCAAAGATGTAAAATAGAAACATAACATTTTCCGATTATTCTTCTGCTACTGATGTGCAGCTCCTGTATGTAATGATTACATGGTGAATAGCACATTCAGTAAAAATTGGTTTCCAAGGTCACAACAGATCTATTTCAGGTGACAGTGGGGGCTCGGATAGAAGAAAATTATGTTTTTTCCATTTTAAGCCTTTTGAATAATTTTGTCCATACTCAAAAAAACTATTTTATAAGTTCACAGGACAGTATTGGTGTGGCTCATGTTTGAGGAATCTTCTTTCATGTCTTCTTTAAACTGCCCACAAGCAAGATAGGATCAGATAGAAATGTGCGTTGGTAATAGATTTATCGTTGCCTACTATGGCAGACTTGGACTGGCCCACAGTGAAACAGGGGAAACTCCAGATGGACCCCTGAGCATGGCATGAGTTGCTTTTCAACAGCACATGCATCCTAGTGAGGGGAGGAAAGGCAGATAAAAAGAGACAAAAAGCAAAAGGCAAGGTATAAGATGGATGTGCAGTAGCTGTAAAGTGTCCATCCAGAATCAACTCCATCAGTGGACCCTGGGCACCCTTGTTCGATATGTGCTACCGTCATAGGCTGGCTCTGTAAAGGAGACTTTTAACATAATTGCTTAGTTGTGTGAAGTCAGGTGGCAATCAGTTTTTACCAAACTGGGACATCAAACGTAAATCGTGGTGGTGGTGTCAGTTGCCAATAGAAGCAATACAGTAATAATATCCATAGCGTACTGTTAGTTGAGGCAAATTAAGTAATTCTGTTAAAGATCATGACTAAGTATAGCATTTGGGTAATTTAATATTTTTTTTAACAAATTGCCTTATAAAAACACAAAAGGTTAATATTGTGTTAACAGAATAAAAAAAAGGTAAAGATGCAGAAAAAAAAATAAAAGTAACAGAAGAAAAAGAGACCGTAAAATCAAATAAATTAAGGGTCCGTCCACACAGCATGGTTTATTGGTCGCATTTTCAGATGGTTTGCGGATTTGGAAACCAACTAAGGATGCGTTCGCACGGCAATGGACAAATATTCCGTCCGAAAACCAGACGGAAGAATGTGCATGTAGACTGTTTTTCGGGCGACCCGCGGGCGTAAAAAACCGCCGGGAGGAAAACCCGTGCAGTGGGTACTGCTGCACGGGTTTCCATAGAAGCCCGTTGTGCTCATTTTTGGCCGGTTTTTCAGGCGGTCTGTAAAACCGCAAACCTCCTGAAAAACCGGCCGTAAACCCGTACCGTGGGGACATGCCCTAAACCTTCCCCATAGACTTTAAAAGAAAATCGGTTCAGTAGTCTACACTGAATGGATTTTCAGTCGGACAGACTTTCAGCCGCCGGTGGTACTAAAAACTTGGAACATGTACAATCTTCTGTCCGGGTTTTAGGCGGAAGGTGTACAAATTCATTGGTTATGGGGAACGAGTGAATCCGAGAATAGAACCGTCCTCCAAAACCTTTGAAAGATGATAAAATACCAGTCGGATTCTTAAACAGAATCCGACCGGCATTTTACCACTGCCGCGTGGACGTCCCGTGACACTATTTGTTCTTTAGTCTCACTTTAAATACACTGCATGCTGATTTACCTGCTGTAGGAAGCCATTTGGTTCTTAGATTCTGTTGTGCTATATATTGTAGTCATAGTTCAAGATAAACACATCTGATCACCATATAATGTACATAAGTTGCTTTATGTAAAGCAGTTTGACTGGCGACACCTAATAAACATTCTTAGTTTTCTGTATAATTCAGTGGTTTTCTACATGTTTATTTGCATTGCAAACAACAGCAACATAATACTGAACACTCAAAGAAACCACATCACACTCGCCATTAGTAGTGCAGGAGGAGTCAGCAGTTACAAACAAACATACAGAGAACTGATTCATTGTCCAAACACAGTCCAAATATGCCGTCACCAAGTGTGCAGAGAATTCAGAACTTAGCTGGGGAGCCAAACCTAAGGGCTGAGATTTTAGAGCTGAAAAGAACTTTCATGGCATAACACAAAAACCTAGGAAAAATTCACAGCGATGAAGTTATGATACGGTTGTGTTTATAGCATATAGTAAAATGCTTTTTGGAGTATTTGTTGTTAAAGAGAACCTGTCAGTTTATACTGGCCTTTCTGAGATCAGAAGAGGATAGAGGGAGAGCTCTGAGCTCTGATATACAGGGTTATATGATAGAGGGGAGGAGCTGAGCTCTGTAATATATAGGGTTATATGATAGAGGAGGGAAGCTGAGCTCTGTGTTATATAGGGTTATATGATGGGGGGGAAAGGAAGCTGAGCTTTTGTGGTATATAGGGTTAAAATGATAGCTGGAGAGAAGTGACTCTGTGATATATAGAGATAGAGAGAAGCTGAGCTCTGTGATATATAGAGATAGAGAGAAGCTGAGCTCTGTGATATATAGGGTTATATGATAGAGGGAGAGAAGCTGAGCTCTGTGATATATTGGGTTATATGACAGAGGTAGAGAAGCTGAGCTCTGTGATATACAAGGTTATATGATAGAGGAGAGAAGCTGAGCTCTGTGGTATATAGGGTTATATAATAGATGGAGAGAAGCTGGGCTCTGTGATATTTAGAGATAGAAGAGAGAAACTGCGCTCTGTGATATAGGGTTATATAATACAGTAGAGAAGCTGAGCTCTGTGATATATGGGATATGTGGGAGAAGCTGAGTCTGGAAATAGAGTAGACAGAAAACTGAGCTCTGTGATGGTTATATAAGAGGGAAGGCGCTCGTGATATATAGGGTTATATGATAGAGGGAGAGGAGCTGAGCTCTGTGATATATATGATTATATGATGGAAGAGAGAAGCTGAGCTCTGTGATATATAGTGTTATTTGACAGAGGAGAGAAGTTGAGTTCTGTGATATATAGAAATATATAGAGCTGAGCTTCTCCACTCTCCACTAGCAGTTTACAGTCATGATTACCTTCATGCAAGTTTGCAATAAACTAGAATATTGTAGGGAAAATTTATGAAATTTTACTTATGTGACTAAAACTGGTCTATAAACAAACTTATAGAAGTAGCAAGCTTGCAACATCTGGCATCAAGTGCAAATTTGCTATTTCACAAAAAACCACAGGAGCACTGAAAATGCTGTCTTAAAAATAAATAAATAAAAACCGAATAATTTGCATTCACAATCGCCTTCATGCAACTTTCCATCTAATGGTATGCAAGTTCAAATTTTCTGTTATAAAGTTGATTCTAGCAGACTCCTAATACATAAATCAACTGTAGATGAAAAGTGCAAGGCATATATACCATATGACGCAAAAAAAATGTCGTGATCCAGAATCGCAGCCCGAATCGTTTTTCAATTATGCTTTTTTATGACTAAAACCATATTTTTAGGAACCATAACCTCTAGACACTGTAAAAAATGTACCCAGTAGTTGTCATAGCCACCTTCATGCAACTTGCAAGTCAGACCACTTTTACACAGATGTAATTTGGTCAGTGTTTTGCACCAGATTTGCAAGTCAAAAACCAGACAAAAACTTCTGTACTTTGGACTCCTGTATCTTACAAATAATGATGTAAAATACCCAGGAAAATATTGGTGGCTAAAACCTAAGGGAAAGGTTCTGATTGGAAAAACCAGAACATACTCTAACATAAAAATTCCACAAAAATTCACGACTATAACCCAATCCTCTCTGAGCAAATGTGGAAGTTGGAAAACCCATTTAAAAGAAAACAACATGTACTTGAACAGTTAAAATTGTGTTTTATGTCTTAGGAGCTTAAAGGGGTTGTCTCGCTACATTGATTCATCTTACCTCAGTCCTTGGTTTCATTTTGAATTCAGGGGCGTGTTTACTGGCTTCTACCAGGCTGCGGTAGAAGCCAGGTCTGTAGCTATAGCGACCAGCACTGGCAGCCTATCAGTGGAGATCAAACAGGTCTGTAGCTATAGCGACCAGTGCTGGCAGCCTCTCAGTAGAGCAGACATAGAACGGTAGCAGGCAATATATCATACACTGTAGCAAAAATGTATTAAAAGTTTCCACAAAAATGAAACTTCAAGTGGTTACACTTTTGTATTTGCAGTTCAGTTGGCTCATGTCCATAGAAAGCGGCACAAACTCATTTCTTGAGCGGGTATACTTGCTGTCGGCATAGCGTGGCTACTCCATGTGGAATCCACTGTTTGCACAGGCGGGCGTAATGCGGGCGCTCCTCCGCCTTTCTCAAGCAGTTCAGTTGGACATGAGCCAACTGAACTGTAAGTACAAAAGTGTAACCACTTTTAATATAAATTTTTAATAATTTTTTGCTACAGTGTATGATATATTGCCTGCTACCATTCTATGTCTGTTCTATAAGGGAGATTGAGGAGTCTCCATGTAGCAGTGGCTTAATATATGCGGCTGTAAGTATATTTCACTACCTTTATATCGATATAGCCTAACAATAGAGATCAAACAGGTCTGTAGCTATAGAGACCTGAGGAGCTGATGCAGCCCATACAAGAGAGGATAACTCAGAACAGGTAGGACACTGTTAATGGACACATATTGCAAAGTGACTTGTTTTTGCAAGATCTTTAACATAAAAAGCAATCCTTGTAGTGAGACAACCCCTTTAACCATTTACAGAAGGTTGAGCTACAGTCGTAGGTAAAATCTGAAATAAGCATCATTCTGTGTAAGGCGAACGTGTACCCAGTGTTTAGTATGACTACGTTTAATGGATACAAGTACATTTTAATGAAGGGGAAAAAAAGTGAAATTCACTGGTTTCCTTTTAGCTGTTCACAAATTTTATGGCTGTGGGTTTCCTTCCTTTCACTGTGTTGGCAGAAAATTGTTCTCTGAGAACATTTAAAAATCTATCTTTTCTTTCCATAAAGATTTTTTTTTGTTACCACAGAGGCAGAGTTTTCATTACAAACTGTTGAATTCTTTACGCTTTGTGCTAGGGAAGAAAATGAAATTGGTGTTTGTTCCAATCAGTCATATATATGCCTTAAATGTAAAACACATGTAGTGTTCGGCTGCCTGCACTGTCATATCAATCCTGCAGCCATATATGGGATGAATTAAGCATTATACATCTACAGTATACAAAAGACTGAAACTATAGCAGCTTTTTATAGAAATGTGATCTGTTCTCTCAAACGTGGCTGCGATGATTGCCCTTAATGCTTTTTTTCACTTTACATCAGTCTTGTATTGTAAGGAATCTAAAAATATTAATCCGATCTGCCTATTATCGCTGTGCAGTAACCTTGGCTGATCTGGGTGAAGTCCTTGTCCTAGATAATTGGTGATGCAAATAAACAGAGAAGTGATGGAAAGTGTTAAAGGTTAATCATGTGACTGGAGCTACTATGATTAACATTATCATACTATTGCATACTATGCGGATGTCTAATACAGAATTTACTTCTATGTATACATGTTTAGTTATTAAATATAAAAAACCTTTCATAAACTCCATAGACCGGGTAGTTGGTTTCTATGTTCATTGCTATTCTCACAGGTATGAATGTGTGCAGAGTATGTAGCAGTGCTGAATTTGGTAACAATCTCTTCTATGTTCCTTTATCTCTAAATGCATTCTAAAAACTTTACTGGTAGTTTCCTTTTTTGGTGTGGTGGTTATTGTTGCTGTGATGCCACACCAGGTCTGGCAACAGTGGAGTTGTTTGACACTGGGTAGTTCCCCTCGCTGGTATGGTTCCCCTCGCTGTTGTTGTGGCCACCGTGCAGTGCTACATCCATTAGCGTAGGGACCCACTTTCACCCCTTGCATACGTCCTAGCTGGAAGTGCGTTCCTGCAAATGGACGTATGGGCACATCCTGGGGATCGTGCGGGGATTACAAACAGGCCCCACATGATCGCGACATGGGACCAGTGGTGTATTACAGCTGGCCTCATGCCCCATCACCCGTGGCCGGAGTGATTAACCCCTTAGCTGCGGCACTAAGATCGCCGCAACTAAGCCTCAGACAGGTGGAGTGAGCTCCTCCTGGCTGTGGTCAGTGCAACATCGGGCCTCTGCTGTCATCTACCACACAGCCCGGGAGTGTAATAAACACCTCCCGGGCTGTCTGTGACGTCCCCTTGCCCGCAATGCATTGGAGGCATGGTGATTGACAGTCGCCATAGAGACCAGTATAGAGCACTTCTACTCTGTACTGATCTCCTTTTGTATGAGAGATGTGAAGATCTCTCATACAAATCCCCTATGAAGAAAAATGAAAACAGTGAAACACAAACATGAAAAATAAAATAAAAACACGTAAAGTGCCCTTTCCCA
This sequence comes from Phyllomedusa bahiana, assembly GCA_025379985.1. Taxonomy (NCBI): domain Eukaryota; kingdom Metazoa; phylum Chordata; class Amphibia; order Anura; family Hylidae; genus Phyllomedusa; species Phyllomedusa bahiana. Next base: position 8,616 of record JAODAL010010748.1, on the reverse strand, counting down.
TTTACAAACGTCAATCGCCCCAAAAAAGATCAAAAATAAAAAAGTACACATATTTGGTAGCTCCGCGTGGGTAACGACCTGCCTTATAAATATGTCACGCTAAATAACCTGTACGGTGAACACTGTTAAGAAAAAAAAAATCAAAGAATTGCGACTTTTGTTCATACTGCAGCACATAAAATGCGATCAAAAGCCCATATAAACACCAAAGTGGTACCAAGTAACGTCGGTTCATCCCACAAAAAAAAACCTTACACAGCTCTGTATATGGAAAAAATAAATAAGTTATGGCTCTCAGAATACGGTGATGCAAAAACATGTTTTCCTTTTTGAATAAAAAAGTGTTTTTATTGTATAAAAGCAGTAAAACATAAAAAATAGAAATAGGGTATCATTGTAATCATATCGACCTTCTGAGTAAAGCTAGGATGTCATTTATACTGCACGGTGACTGCTGTAAAAAAATAACAATAGAAAACACCATCAGGATTGCTGTATTTTGTTAAAAATGCCTCACACAAACCTTAATAAAAGTGATCAAAGTATCATATGAACCCCACAATGATATCAATAAAAACATCAATTCATCCCACAAAAAACAAGCCAATAAACAGCTCTGAATACAGAAAAATAAAAAAGTTATGGCAGTCAGAATATGACGACATAACACAATTTTTTATAGACCGATTTCTATTGTGTAAAAGTAATAAAAAATGTATATCATTGCAATTGTACCGACCCCCATAGTAAAGTTATCATGTCATTTACACTGCACGATGAATGCTGTAAATTTGGAACCCAAAAAACAATAATGGAACTCTGTTCTCCCCTCCCCCCATTTTCATGGCTCAATGCTAAAAAGAAAACTATGGAACACCTGTGTGGCCAAAATGCACAATACACCCATAGATGAGATCCATGAGGGGTGTTAAATCCAAAATGGGGCGACTTCTGGAAGGTTTCACCTTTTCTGCTACTTTGGATGCTTTGCAAATGCGACATGACACCCACCAAAATCTGCGTTCCAAAAGCCAAAAAGCGCTCCCTCCCTTGTACACCCTGTCTTGTGCCCAAACAGCACTTTACACCCATATATAGGGTATTGCCGAACTTGGAAGAAATTGCGTAACAAAATTTGTGGTGCTCTTTTTTTCCAGGGTTCTTTGTAAAAGTTAAACATTTTCAACTAAAATTGCAGATTGTTGAAAAAAAAATTCTTCTTTTTCACAGCCTATTGCTAAAAAAATTTGTGAAACACCTGTGGGCTCGATATACTGACTGCTCCCCCGGATATATACCTTGAGGGGTGTAGTTTCCAATATGGGGTCTTTTTAGTGGGTTTATTACATTTTAGCACCTTAGGGCGTCTGCAAACCTGAAATGGTACCTAAATAAAATCGTAATGAAAATGAGACCCCAGAGTCTGGTAGGTGCTCCTCCTACTGTGAGGATTGTAGTTGAGCCAAATAAAGCACTGGAGCCCCATATGGACTATTTCTGAAAACGGCAGACTCTGGAGAATCAATATTAAGTTGCATTTCCATGGTCACATCTACCGTGTTCTTGTGAATAATGGATACATTAATGGGTAAAAATTGAAAATCTGCAAATAAAAAAAGTGAAATTTTGAAATTTCACATCCATTTTGCTTTAATTCCTGTGAAACACCTAATGGTTTAATAAACTTCATAAATGCTGTTTTGAATACTTTAAGGTGTGTAGTTTCTTAGGTAGAGTCATTTATGGGGGTATCTAACATACAGGCCAATCAAAGTCACGTCAGAACTGGACTGGTCCCTAAACAATTTTCTTGAAAATGTGAAAATGACTTGTTTGCTTATATTGCATTTTGTTATGTTTAAGAATTCTAAGATCCTTTGAAGGTCCATGTCTTGTGTGTAAAAAAACCCTGTAAATTTTCAATTTCTTGTATAACATCATGTCTGAAGAAGGGAGCTAGTTCTCTCGAAAGCTCACCATCAAATATACTCAGTTAGCCTCTAAAAGGTATCGCCTGATTTCTTCACTCTTCTACTAAGTTTCTGTGCTGAATTTGGTAACCATCTCTTCTATGTACCTTTATCTTTAAATGTGTTACGATAAGTTGCTAGCTTTACCGGTAATTTATGGTAAACTGATGATGTTCCAGTCCTGCTTATTATTCACAAAGATGCAGTTTCACGGCTATGGTGAGCAATATTGACTTATGTCTGACATCGTTATAGCAAATCAAGTCGTGCTAAAATGCCTGTAAGAAGTGCAGTATTATAAAATATCCCCCTGCCTTTTCTGTATCTACTGTACTGCTCTTCATCAGTGCTACATGTACAGCAATGCTATCTACCTGCACTATATGGGCTGGACTACTCTCAACTTTATTACATGTATGTCTATGCATATGCAATATAGCTGTGCTATACTGCTCTATTCCTGTACTAAATGTATTGCCCTGCTCTCTACTTGTCCTGCATGTACTGTGCTTTTCTCTACCTGTGTTACTTGCATGGCTATGCACCATACCTGTACTTCTCTGTACTTTTGTCACCTTTACAGCTATGCACTTCACTTGTACTGTACTGCTCTCTACTTGTTCTACATGTATTGTATTGCTGTCTACCTGTGTTAATTATACATCTACACTATATACCTGTACTGTACTGCACTGTTCTCCGCTTGTACTGCATGTACTAAACTGTTCTCTACCTATATTTCATGTGCTGTTCTACTTGTACTATATGTACTGTGTACTGTTTTCCCTGTTTTAAATTTGGGGGGGGGGAACAAAATGAAAGTCCCGTTTCCCAATACCCTTGAAAAAAAGCTGTGTTTAAAATTTTTCTTAAAGTTTTATTGAAGTCAAATTTTTAATAAAAAAACCGCATATTTTAAGCGGGGAAAAAAATGCATGGAGGGGGCATCAAAAAACATGGGGCGGGACAAGTTGGCGGGACGGTTTCGGAATTAAGCCCCTGTGCGCTCACAGATGAGTTTTACTGTTTAAATATTATTTAAAAGGGAATTTCCCCTGGTTGTGATCCTAAAATTTGAAAAAAAAACAGGGGTTGTAAAAAAAACTATCCCAAAAAAAAAATCTAAAAACGTTTTTTAAAAAAAAAATCCAATGCTTCCCAAAAAAAGTTTTTTAAATTTAAGGGGAGTAAACGCTGGTTTTCGATCTCGCATGGGGTTTCCAAGGGGCTTAATTTTTAAAGCAGGTTTATAATGTTTTTAAATTATTACCCCCTTTTTCATATTTTTTTGAATTTTATTGATTTTTGGGTTATAGTTTTAAAATTGTTTTTTGGTATAGTTATTTTGTAACCATGTGTTTTTTTTTATTGGAGGATAACAACCATGTGACTTCCTTTTACTAATATCTGAACAGATACGCCCTTCTTTTTTTTGAAGTACGATTAAGGGCAAAAAGTTCAAAAAACGCTTCGCCTTTTGGTCAGCCCACATTTTATGAGCCCCTCCATGCATGGGTTTTTCTTGCTCCCATTTTGTTTTTAAGGGGTTTTAAAAAAAAAAATTTGACTTCAATAAAGCTTCACAAATTTTTCGCAGTTTTTTTGGTAAATGGATATTGCAGCGGTTTAATTGGGGATTCTTTGTT
>JAODAL010010747.1:0-103479 GCA_025379985.1 Phyllomedusa bahiana | reverse complement strand
GTTTGTGTTTTCGAGAGCTCGTGCTAATCAGTAAATCATAGAAAAACTTTCCCTTTGGCAGCAACTGTGCTAAATTCACATACATCCATGCACTAGTATATTTTGTAAAAGTGATCAAGTGATGACATGTTTGATCCCCAAAGGGGATGAGAAACACGAAAAAAAAGTCAAAAAGTATTTAAAAATATGCATAAGATAAAGATATATTAAAGGGTTACAACACCCCTGTTTACCATTTATTATTAAAGGAATATGAGTTAAACTACATTTGTACCACCATTTCCATTTGTCTTATCTATTAAGATATTTCACTTTTTATTCTGAACAGTTAAAAAAATACAATGCCAGAATTTCATGTTTGTGGTTGCCAAAAAATTAAAAATGATGTCAAAGTCAACAGAAAAAAATTTAAAAGGCCAAAAAAAGGTTTTTTTTTATACTGCTCACCATGCTCTGGATAACACTCCTGGTTCACTTGCAAACAAGTGCATGGAGAAGCCTGCTGAACTTCGGGCTTGAATGTAATTCAGAAGGCACCAGAAATTGTATTTAAACACTAAACGAGTAATTCTACAAAAATAGTAATAGAAAAAAAACCAAAAACATTCTGACGCATTTTTAGCTGCAGGAGCTCTTACTTAAAAACTACAGCTCAACTAAAAAAAAACTATATACATTTGGTAAAAAATAATTGTACTGGCCCTCAGCATAAAGTTATCATGTCATTTATAGTGTCCATAAAAATTAAACAAAAAATTAATTAATCTTCAATTTTTTCCTCATTTCACCCCACAAAGATTTTTTTTTTCATTTCCCAATGCATTTTATTGTACATTAAATGATGCGAACGAAAAAAACTACTCCTTTAAAACTTCTTTTAAAAATTAAAGTTAAATCAAAAAAAACCCACATAAAAAGACAAGGGAACCCCCAAAAAAAAAAAAAAAAAAAAAGGGGTTTAAGGAAAAAAAACCCCCTACACTGCCCCTATGCAAATACACCTATGGTACCTGACAAAATTTGGAGAACCCGCCCCGAAAAAAGGGTGACCCCCAAAAAATTAACTCCTAAACTGTCCCCTACACAGGTATACCCTACTCAATGTAATCTAACGGGGGGCCCCCCAAAGTGGAAAAACAGCAAAATTGGATACACAATTTTCAAAACCAAAAACCATGAATAGTAGAAAAAAGCGCCAAAAAATCAGTATAAACAAAAAACCCCACTAGAAATAACACAAATTATTTGGAAAATTTTACCCCCAAAATTACAAGTAAAATGAAAAAAAACCAAACAGAAATTGAATATGGGAAAAAAACAATGCTAGTATTTAAATCTGCCCCAAATAGACCCAAAAGGGTGTTTTTCGACCCAAATATGATGACATACAGGCGCTGTTAAACAGGTGAAGCGCCACTTAAACCCCAAACGCGTTTCCGCCCCGTTCCAGGGACTCCTCAGTGGGGCCCAAAAAAAACATATCCATCGGGATCCCCAAAAGGGAAATTTGTAACCAAAATTCAGATGGATTAAAACCTTTAAGGGATAAGTTGGGGGTTTTCCCCCCGGGACCCGGACTCACAAACCAGTGTAGGAATATAGGGGTCCCCATGTGAGGTACCAGGGGGGTATAGCCTAGGGACAGTTTAGGTTTTACGCCCTTTAAACCCCCTTTTTTTTTTTTTGGGTGTTCCGTTGTCTTTTTAGTAGGTTTTATTTTTGAGTATTTTTTTTTTTAATTATTAAAAGTTTTTTTTTAAAAAGGAGAGGTTTTTTCGTTGGGTATTTCTCAATTCCTGAAATTTTCACATTTTTGGGGGAAGAAATTTTGTTGTTTTAAAATTAAAATGTGCCATTAAAAATTTCAAGAAATTTGACAAAAACAAAACCCCCTTACATGGCTACAGTATTTTGGGATGGAAAAAAAAAAGGTTTAAACCCAAAAATTGGGGGTATTTTCACATCGATTTTTTTTGCCCAATACATAAAATCAAAATTTTGGGTCTAAAACACACTTTTTTCCGAACGCGTTTTGGTTTTTGGGTTTTGAATGGGGGGTTTCAATCCCTTTTTTTTCCACCATACAAATTAATAGCAGGGAAAAAAACCTTTGTTTAAAAACACTCCATAAATGCAACGAGAAAAACATGTCTAAAAATGAGCTGAGGTTTTGGATGAGGTTTTGAAGCTTTCCATTGATTCCTATGTGGATTTAAAGCACTGAAAATGCAGGACGCTTCGTTTTCAGCTCCCAAAACAGCGTCCAAAGAAGCGCCTAAAACACGTATAAAAATCTTGTTTTTAAGGGAATTCAAAGGGTTTTTTTACATAGGGAACAAAGAAAAATTTAAATTTTGGGGGAAATTTTGAAAGGGTTTTTTTTTTGCTGTTTTTTGGAGCGGGAACGCTTCAAAAACTGCTCCGAAAATAGCGTCCAAAGAAGCGCCTAAAACACATGTAAAAGCCTTGTCGTATTTAAATTACAAGGCTGTTTTACATAGAAATCATTGAAAATGAACTGGGACCCTTTTTAAGGTTTTTTTTGATGCCCCGTTTTTTGGGGGGTGGAAAAAGCTTCAAAAACTGCTCCGAAAACAGCATCAAAATAAGCTGTGTAAACATACCCTAAGGCTAAATCTCTTGAAAAGCGGATTTGAAAAAAAAAGTTCCCTTGCTAAAAATTGCTGTGTTGGGACCAAGTTGAAGGGGAAAAAAATTGTCAGCTAGACACAGGATGGAGCCCCCTGTTCAGCAATTTTTAACAGACTGAGGGACATGCATTCACACTTCTGCTATTTTTTAAGTCTATGGAGAAAACCATGGGCACCCAGCACTATGTTTTCTATGGGACAAAAGCAAACAATAACTCGATCTTCACTATTTTGGCTATATCTAAGATAATCATGTGCATGTGAAACATCCTTATCACTGATGTCTTTAAGACTTTTATTACCAAATAAAAAATACAAAGTCATGGACACTGTATTATTTCACAGGTGTTAAACTCAGGGCCTGCGGGCCGAATCTGACTCGCCAAGACATTTTATGTGATCCAGAAGAGCTTAGACAAAAGGGTATGGACAAGGCCCAGATGCAGAAGGACCAGCTTTCCACTTTCCCTGGGTAGAGGTGGTGGTACCAGCACAGAAAGCCGGCACCATGTAGGATTTAAAGCACTAGAACATACCTATCTATCTTACTGTTCAGCAACTCTCAGGAGGTAGCATAGCTCTGAACACCCTACCCAGAAGTCCTCGCCACCCTCCAAGATCCTCCATTGACCTTTTAAGGATGCTGATGTGGCCTTTGATAAAAATATATTTGATGCCCCTATATTATTGGATAAATCGGTGAATGTGAAAAAAGATACATAAACTCAAATTCAACAAACACTTGTTATTTGATCAACATTTCTTTTTCTTCTCCTATCAGTCAGGAAAGGTTAGGGGGAAAATATACACAGTGCATATGTAACTATGTTTTTAAACATATATGGAACTATGACTATTCTGAGCCATGATTTTTCTTACAAACAAATCCAGTAGCTGCAATAATGCTGTTAACAGTAAAGGTACAAGTATTTATGATCAAGGTGCAGAACCAAAGCACATCTAAAAGTAATTTTCCACTAATATATCAATAAAGCTAAAATAACACATACTAGACATCCTAATCCTTTTTACACAGTTAAAAAGTGAAATTACAATAAAGTAAAAGTCATATGCATTGATTACCTGAGTTATTTTCTTCATTATTGCTTGCTTCTTTTAGAATAAAAAGCAATGATCAGTGCATCCACTTAGGAACGTGTTAAAGGGAAGCAGACTGAAATCCATTATGTAAATCAAAAGGCAAGTTAGGGCTTTGTCCATTTTCCTGCAGCTCTTCCGATTCTGATTGGCTTTTGTGCATGAGTACAAGCACTCCACAAGCTTACAAGCTAGTCAGAGCATATTGAAATATATTACATTATATAATATATAAAATATAATATATAATATATATAAAATATATATACACACACACATATACAGTGAAGGAAATAATTATTTGATCCCTTGTGGATTTTGCAAGTTTTCCCACTGACAAAGACATGAATAGACTATAATTTTAAGGGTAGGTTACTTTTAACATTGAGAGATAGAATATCCAAAATAAAATCCAGAAGAGCACCTTGTATAAATTATATAAATGTATTTGCATTTTGCTGAGAGAAATAAGTATTTGATCTCTTAAGAGTTTTGGCTCCTACAGACCAGTTAGACGCTCCTAATCAACTCGTTACTTGCATTAAAGACAGGTGTCTTAAATAGTCTCCTTTATTAAAGACTCCTGTCCACAGACTCAATTAATCAGTCAGACTCTAACCTCTAAAACATGGACAAGACCAAAGAGCTTTCTAAGGATGTCAGGGACAAGATCATAGACCCGCACACAGCTGAAATGGGCTACAAAACCATAAGTAAGACGCTGGGTGAGAAGGAGACAACTGTTGGTGCAATAGTAAGAAAATGGAAGAAATACAAAATGACTGTCAATCGACATCGATCTGGGGCACCATGCAAAATCTCACCTTGTGGGGTATACTTGATCATGAGGAGGTTGATAGATCAGCCTAAAACTACACTGATCTATCACACTGTTAAGGATCTCAAGGCAGCTGGGACCACAGTCACCAAGAAAACTATTGGTAACACATTATGCCGTAATGTTTTAAAATCCTGCAGTGCCCGCAAGGTCCCTCTGCACAAGAAGGCACATGTGCAGGCCCATCTGAAGGTTGTCAATGAACACCTGGATGATTCTGTGAGTGATTGGGGGAAGTTGCTGTGGTCAGATGAGACAAAAATTGAGCTCTGTGAGAGTAACTCAATTCACCGTGTTGGGAGAAAGAGAAATGCTGCCTATGACCCAAAGAACAACATCCCGACTGTCAAGCATGGAGGTGGAAACATTATGTTTTGGGGGTGTTTTTCTGCTAAGGGCACAGGACTACTTCACCAAATCAATGGGAGAATGGATGTACCGTAAAATCCTGAGTGACAACCTCCGTCTCTTCGTCAGAACATTTAAAAATGGGTCGTTGCTGGGTCTTCCAGCAAGACAATGACCCAAAACATACAGCCAAGGCAACAAATGTGTGGCTCAAAAAGAAGCACATTAAGGTCATGGCCAGCCTCCAGACCTTAATCCCATAAAAAAACTTATGGAGGGAGTTGAAGCTCCGAGTTGCCAAGTGACAGCATGAAAATCAAAATGATTTAGAAATGATCTGCAATGATCTGACATGTGCGCAAACCTCATCATCAACTACAAAACAAATTTGACTGCTGTGCTTGCTAACAAGGGTTTTGCCACCAAGAATTAAGTCTTGTTTGCCAGGGGGATCAAATACTTATTTCTCACTGCAAAATACAAGTAAATTAATATAATTTATACAATGTGATTTTCTGGATTTTATTTTGGATATTCTCTCTCTCAGTGTTAAAATTAACCTACCCTTAAAATTATAGACTGTTCATGTCTTTGTCAGTGTGCAAACTTACACAATCAGCAAGAGATCAAATAATTATTTCCTTCACTGTATATGTATATATGAATTATTTATTTTGTTTAATATTAGAAATGGGGAGAAACGTTAGAACATTAAAAATGGCTGTGTTTGACAAGAATCTTACCACTTGCAGTCTTCCCCATGCGGGCTCTGGGAGGGGAAGGGGAATGGTAGACAAGTCTAGGTTGAAAAAGATTGGGAATTATTTTTTTTCTGATTTTGTTCTTCTAAGAGGTCAAGAAATCTTGTTATTGGCAATCCAGCTACTGGTTGTTTATATCTAGCATACTGAAGAGCATCCATGATCCATCTAATTTCACGCCAAATTTCATCTGTTTGCTGCAAAACATCAATAATTCCCCTTTTTTATTTAAAAAGGTTTTAAAAAGGGGCAGTACATCCCTAAATTTTTTGATGTTTTCTACAAAATCCATGTATTCCTTAGGCCTCTTTCACAGGGGCTTATTTGGGGGCAGGGTTTGGGCCGTACTCCCCCGGTTTTGGGCGCTTAAAAGTACGGGGGCAATCCGCCCCCTTCCCATTACGGTAACCCCACTGCCTCCCATAGAAAACATTGGATTCCTTCGCTCCCCCCCCCGCTCGGCGAATCCGCCGCGGGGGGAAAAAAGTGACATGCACTTATTTACGCGCGTACGCCCAAAAAAACGATCTTTGGTCAAAGGGGCCGGAGCGGCCCCCCCCGCCGCCCCCCCTTTCCGGGCCCCGCCCCCTTTCCCGGGCCCCTTATTCACGGCGGATTTGTGAGCTCAATACGGCCACAAATCCATCGGGAATAACCCGGTGAACACGGCCTTACGGGTTTTCACATTTTTTCTGAAAGCGGGGTGGGGCCCAATGATAAAGAAGAAATTTTAAGACTTTTTTAAAAGTAAACAGAAAACAGTCACTGTAAAAGCACAATAAAAGTTTAAAGAAGCACTTAGAAAGTTTTTTTCCTCTATATAGTGCAGTTAAAGCAATTATTAGAGGGGTGTTTCCAGGTCAGTTCCCATTCATTCTATGGCATATTCCACAGCCAGCTTAGAGCCAACCATCTGAGAGAATCTGAAGGTGGCATTTGCAGCTGTCCTCCCCATTCATTTATATCGGATATCCACATGTAGCCGACCCCTGGCCAAAGCCCACTAAATTAAAACTCTCCCAAAAAAAGTGTTCTTGGCTATACTCGGAACTCCCAAAGAAATGAATGCGGAGGACATCCGAGACAGTTAGCACGGTACCAGCCCACTGGGAGCACTGAAAAGCACTAATGGGAACATCCATTAGGTAGAGGCTTTGTCTATACCTTGTATATACCCATTTTAGTTAATGGACTATTTATGGGTTGTCTGCCATCTTGATTCGATCTTCACCTATATTATAGTACCCCAAATAAAGCTGATACTTCCAGTTACATAAAATTTCCCCTTATAAGGGGGATAAAATTTTTATCATATTAAAATGTTCCTGCTTTCCCAGTCCTATCTATGGGCAATATGTGATAACTACAAATCTGTGTAATCTATAGCTTGTGTCCTCTAATTTACAATGCAAAATATCAGTGTATTCTTATGTGATGTAGCTTAAAAACTGTCCCCCCAGGGACTAATAAAGGGTTTCCCCCCTTTTAAAATTTCCCTTTTAAATAAAAATAGTGGAAAGTAGCAAAAATCCCGCATTTCACAAAGAAACCCCAGGGGTTCTACACACATTTTGACAAACAAGACAAGAAACTACCCTTTTTGTTTGGAAAATTTTTCTTTTATTTTCATTTCACTCCTTTTCTCCTATGTAGTTTTATAAGTAGTACGGTCTTTTTGGTTTGCATGGGTTGGCATACAGGAGAACAAAGAAGGTGGAATGAGGAAATAGATCTGTGAGGGATTTCATAAATGATGACCCTATCATGTCGTTCACAAGAATCCTCCATGGACGTCAAAATTGCTGGATACAAGGCCCAATTCAGGACTTATGGCATACGGGGGATCAAAAACATAGTGCTGATCAAAAAGGGTTAAAAATTTATGAGTAGCTAAGCGAAAGGGAAAAAGAAACTACACTGTTAAATTTTGCGGGGAAAATTTTCTTTCCCTGCCAAAAAAAAAATGCTTTTAGTTCTTCTTTAAGAGCCTTGTGCAATGTTGTGGTCCCATAAAACAATGTTCAATATTCTATATCCCAAAATAATTTCTTGTGCGTGTATGATGTCAATATATAATAGTTGTGCCATGTACATGAGTGGATTTCGTGCATGCATCAAAGGGAAGTATTACACGGTGGCAATCACAGTAAGTCATTTTTTGGGTTTAAAGGGGTGGATAACGAGCAGAAAAAATTTCTATTCGATTAAAAACTCAAAAATTTTGTGTGTTCGGATCGAGGTTCTATTTAACCACCCAATTAAAGTCAATGGAGAAGATGTCCTGGTTAATTTTTTACCTTACAGGGGAGGGAAGCGGGAATTTCCCCCCATAACATAAACTTGTACATGGAACCAAATTAGAGAAGAAAAATTTGGGTCTAAGAGTGAAAAAAAAATTAAAGGGGAAAATACTTCATTTCCTTTTAAATTTTGGGTTAACGGAAAAGATGGGGCAGTTGTAAGCAGGGGGATAGCTATGAGGGGCGTGGAAGCATGCTATGGGGGCCTGCATCCTGAGGGGGGGCCCCAAAAAACCCTTTGACACATAGGCGATTGGAGACAGTGTGTTTTTAAAAAAAAACGGAACCCCCAAAAATGGAAATTTTTGGGCTTTTAGAGGGTTTGCAAATAAAGCACTCTGTAAATTTTTCCTGTATATAGAGTTAGCTTTTTTTGGGGCCTGCAAATGTCACCAAAAAACAGCTCTTGGGGGGGGAAAAATGCGCCACAACACCAACTCCCTAACTTTTGCTGTCTATGGAGGGAAAATCTATCTAAGAGCTGTACATTACAGAGTTTGACTGAAAATGGCTTCACAAGGCAAACATGAAATATATTAAAGGGTCATGTTTTTTTTAACACCAATGGGGCCCTACACCCGCGAGTGTTTTGACCTTCTCTATGCTTGCACTGTTTGATGGCGGGCAAAAGTGCAAAAAGGGTGATTGGATGGCCCGCCAAAGTGCGGGAAGCCGCGGGAAATAAACTGACAGGCGTGTCGAACTGAAATTCTCGAACAAACAGTAAAATTTCGGTTGGGTTTGGTTAAAAAATTTCAAAAGTTCTACTAGAACTTAAATTTTCTAGAACAGTTCAATCAAAACTACTATTGGGTATTGGATTGCATCAACAATTATACATATTTAAGGAATATGAACTTTTTCTCCCAAAAATACTATTAACTTACTCTGTATATTTCTCATTTTTCTGTTTACTTCTTTTATGGCAAATATTATAGACTGTGTTTGCAGGCATCTGTAAAGTACAATGCATTTTGGGTGTTCTGAAATAAAATATTATCTATTTCTGACACAATATGTATATCAACTGACTGAGAACTGTTTTTGTTTTAGCAGTATTGTTTTATAAATATACCAATTTACATAGCCTTTCCCTGCTCTCTGTAATGTGCGGTTTGTGGAATGACTGTTGTACAGTTTTTTAAAGTATTACCACATGTTCCTGTGGTTTGTGGTCAGTGCTGAAGATCACGGGGCTGCAAGAGATTTTTCCCTTTCAAGGTAGGTACACTTCTTTTTTTAATAGAGCCTGGGGCAATCTTTTAACAAAAAAGGAAGTTTTCCCTGCCTATGTGTGGACAACGATAAGCAGTTAAATTGGGATATCTACTGTCTAGTATGTACAAACCAAAAGGTATTCCACATAAGGAAACAAAATGCATAATGTATCAGAAGGAAAAAGTCACTTGTGCACCTAAAAGCGAGAGTTTTCTTTATTGTCCTCGAAAGTGAAATGAAAACATGAGGAATCTTTGAGTGGATAAAAAAGCTGGTGCTCCTGCATGCCAGTGCAGAGCTGGCATTGTTATTAGAGATGGGGAATTTCTCAAAAAATTCGATTTGGTGATTTGGGGAAATTTTCCAAAAAAATTTTTTCGGGCCGAAATTTCTTCAGGACAATGCAATTTAAAAAAACACTATTTCCAGGGGCAGAGAGCCTGCAGGGTGCGTAAAATTGTCCATGTTAAATATCAGAGGGATCTTGGTTTGGGCTTCATACAATGTTGGTTTTTTGTATACACGCAAAGACTGCCCCGCTCTTAGAAACCTTGCTATAAAATTCCCTGGGGACTTAAGAAAACAAAACAACCAAAAAACTGAAGCGGGAATGTACCCCATAAAGTCATGGGAGCGAAAGCGGAAAAAAACAAACTGAAGGGCCCGTTGGCAACACAGTGACAAATTGGAGGGGACACAGCACCAAAAAAAGCATGGGCAACAGGGACAATGACATTGTGGAGGTGGTAAAAACAGGGTAGGCCCCAAGTGGCACAATGACACAAGTGTAGGGGAGGGAGCAGCCACAGCAGCAGCATAGGTCAGACAGTGGGACAATGCATTTGGGGGTGACAAAACAGTAGTAGGCCCAAATGGGACAATGACAGAGATTGGAGTGGGCAGAGCACATGAGGCAAGGTGGCACAAAGACACAGTGTGGAAGCTGGAACACCACAGCGCAGCATGAGGTCAGGCAGTGGCACAATACATTTGTAGGTGGGAAAACAGTATTTGGCCACAGATGGCCAATGACAAGGGTGGAATCATGGGGCAGCCCCTGAGCACATGAGGTCAGACAGTGGCATTATGACGATTGGAGGGCACGGGGAGCAGCCACAGCACCCCGCATGAGGTCACATCACAATTACATTCTATTTCAAAAACAATAATCCACAATCACAATACACATTACAAAAACACAACCCCCCAGCACACTTTATAAAAGGGGGACAAGACATTTTGGAGGTGGGAAAACAGGGGTAGGCCACAGATGGCACAATGACAAGTGTAGAGGGGGCCCGGGAGCAGCCCCCAGAAAGCTGAGGGCAACAGTGGCACAATGACATCGGGGTGGCAAAACAGTAGTAGGGCCCCAGAGTGGCACAATGACAGAGTGTGGAGTCATGGCACAGCCACAGCACAGCATGAGGTCAGACAGTGGCACAATGAACACAGTGTGTAGAGGCACGGCAACAGCCACAGCAGGCAGGCAAATCGAGTCAACAGTGTGCAACAATGACATCTGAAGGTGGCAGAAACATAGAGGCCGCACAGAGTGCGGCACAATGACAGAGTGTGGAGGTGGGGTGGCAATACCATTCCCTGGTAAAGAATGGTTTGTGGCAGATGTGAAACTGTCAGCAGATGTGTGGTAGTCATTGCAGGATGCGGCATCAGAATAATGGCTGAGGCAGGTAGATTGAACCCATACTCATTTCTCACAGTTTTGGGTGAGGCGTCATGGCTGATGTAGTACTGACGCCTAAATCATTGGTGTGTGGAAATCTGGCAAGATCCCACGTCGCTGATTCATCTTGACAAAGGTCAGTCTGTCACATTTCCCGTGACAAGCGGTGTTTCTCCTTGGGTAACAATGGCCCCCGCCGCACTGAACACCCGCCTTATGCCACAACTACTGGCCGGCATTACGAACTTCTCCCACTCTAACTGCAAACTCGTGCAAGTTGCCGGGCCACACATCCATTTTGGATGCCCAGTATTCCCAGCGATCTCTAACTGGGGTGGCAGAGGTGCTGTCCAAGGTAAGGCCCAACCCACCTGTTGGTTCAGGGTCTGCTGCCAGGTCCTGCTGCTGCTGGCTGCTGCCTGGCGACGTCCTCCTCACTAGGGCCGGGATGAAGGAAGCTGTTCATCAGTGACTCAGACTTAGTTGCTGCTGATGGAGCCTGGTACTTCTCCTAGTCCCCCCACCGTTCCTCCAGCACCGCGTCAGTAGTTCGCTGAGCGCTGAAGAACCCCCCAGTCAGACCTGTCAGAGGAGGGATGAAGCAGCACATAGGCAGCGGCAACTGACTACGGAGGATTTTCCTATAGTATTTGAGTATTTGTCCCACCCTCTCAGCATCTGGGAAAAAGGCTCCTCATTTGGGACCGGTAGCGAGGGTCCAATATGGTGGCGAGCACATAAGTCATCCCTCTGCCGGAGGTTACTATTCGGCTGTCACTAGCCATGCCAAATCCAGCATTCTGCGGGGCCATCTTGCCAAGTGACATTATCCGATGGGCTCCCTGCTCCATCTCCACTGTACACTTGGCCACGTGCTTGCGGTCATCTGCCTCTTCTCATCTACCATCCTGCAGCTTGCTCCGTGCGCCTCCTCCTCTTGTCACCTGGGTAAAAAATCCACTTCATTTCACCAGACAATGCTTTCTGCTCAATGTCCCCTCTTCCTCCTCCTCCTCCATTTCAGTCCCCTCCGGACTCATGTGGCTACGAGATGTATCGCCACTTCTCCAGACCCCTGCCCAGACAGATATTTCAGCATCCTGTTCCAGACACCGATGAAGCAGTGGAATGTCGTTATTTAACCCGTAGTCCTTGCGACGACAAAAAACGTCGCCTCCTCGAATGGCCTCAACAAACGGCAAGATGTAACGCGATGAGCTGCCACTGGCCTGACATCAATTTACAAAGGGGAGTACTCCTGTCCGCCTGGAATCACAAAAAATCGTTAATGGCCTTTCTCGTTCATATCCACAGTCGGTCCAACAAGTCAGGCTGAATTCCAACTGGTGAAAAACATCGCATAATACAGAGTGTGTTGGGGAGGCCCTTTGTGCCGCTGCAACTCGAGGGGGTGTTCCTGGTTGTAGAAATGGATAAAAGTGCATTCACAGTTTTCCTGGCCATTTTTCAGAATCTTCTGAAATATCGGTGGAAACTTCAGGAACCTTTTCACAACCAGATTGAACACGTGCGCTATGACAGGGCGCATGGACCATCACTCCTCGGTGGGCAGTCATGTGACACCAGGTTACTCCCTATTGTCCCGACACCATGGTTCCGATTTGCCAGTTGGTGCGGAGAAATCCACACATAGCATGCGATTTTTTTGCTGCATGACGGGGAGTAGTTCCTCCCCTGTGTGACTTCGTTCGCCGAGGCAAGCCAGGTATAGAACGGGCGTGACACCGCTGGGGCCCTACACCATGTGGTATAATGGAGCAGTACTTGGGGGAGGCTGAGATGATGGTGGTGGTGGAGGGGGGAGGAGGACATTGGCGCAGGAGCTGCATTTTTGACAACGTGGAGGAGAAAACGGCGTCTCCTGTCCAAGTTGTTGGTGTGGCCTGGGCAGGAAGCACATTCACCCAATGGGCCGTAAAGGACATGTACTGGCCCTGACCGTAGTTAAAGCTCCAGACGTCCGCGTTTCCGTGCCCCTTTGGAACAAACAGATAAGCTCAAGGACTGCCCACTTTCTGTTCTACATATTTATGAAGTGCGGGTACTGCCTTTTTGGAAAAAAAATTTTACGGCTTGGAACTCTCCATCTCGGCTCGGGCCCAAGCCATTAGTTCTCTGAATGGTTCAAGGTCCACCATATGGAAAGGGGGGGACTGGCAGTACCAACAACTTGGACAGGAGCACGGTCAGTTCTGCACCTTAGGATGGTTGGAACGCATACTGTTGTCTCTTTGCAATCGCCTCGCTGAACGCCCGCTGGCGCCATGGAGTAGCGAGGAGCAGGAGCATCTGGACCGGGAGATGATGGAAAATAAAACAGCTCCCTTCTGCAGAGGTGGTGGAGCCTTTGACTGGCTGCAATGGCATGCGTGCCACTGGCGCTGCCGCTGCTGCTTTGCTGCGGCGCAGGATGGACCACCACATCTGAGCCCCTTTCTCCCAGGCCACCGATGGTGACGCTGCATCTGTTGACGCAGGGCCGAGGTGCCAACGTTAGCTCCCTGGCCACGCTTCACTTTCTGCCCGCAGATTCTACATATACCCATATTCGGCTTTTCCGGTGTCTTAGCAAAGAACTGCCACACCGCCGAGTATCTGATTTTACCGCCAACGCTCCGCACTGAGTGACTACTGCTGCCGCTGCCTCACTGAGCCCCTGGTCCGCTACTGTCTTGGAACTTCGAAGCGGGTTTTCTACCCCGTGGCCACTTGGCTCCCGACCTCACACTGCTGCTCCCCTGCTGACTCACGGCCACACCACCCCCTTGCTGGCTGCGCCGCGGCCGGACGCGCACGCTGACGCCCTCTTCTCCTGACGATGATGAAGCCCTTGCTTCACCCGGCTCCCAACTGCGGTCGGCTACATCATCATCTATTTGTGTTTCATCGTCACTGCTGTCCTCATCAACAGTCTTAGTATGCAGAGGCTGACCCCTCACAACATGACCTCCCATCCCAAACCCTCCACATCTATACTTTGCCACCTACTGCAAGAACAGGGGATATTGGCCCCATTTCTTCGCTCCCAAAGTAGCGGGCTGACTGCCCTCCTCAAATTGTTCTTTCCTGCTATATAGTGGTGCTGAGCCCAGACCACATAGTAGATGTCTGGCTGAGGGAACCGGTTTGGGACAGAGGCGGGTTGAGGCTGGTGAGGCCCGCTGACCCGCTCCTGGGCCATGCCAACTAAGGGTTGTGTCTGACGTTTCCGACCGACTCTTGGCTGGGGTTTGTCAGATGTCATCTGGGAGGAAGTGGATTACCTATCAACCAACAAGAACCATTTGGGTTTTGTGAACAAAACACTACGGCCGCTAGAGACAGCGGCAGTTGTGCCCCCACCGAGTGACCCCTGCTGCGACGCCTCCTTGCTGGGCTGCGACCTGGCCTGCTCCAGGAATGTTTTGTTGCACCCCCACTCACAAGTGAAGAGCCTGCACCTCTCTGTCTGACATACTGTTTGTTTTCATAAATGTACAGACACTGTTTGATGAAAATATATGCAGATGATAAATACACACCCTGTATTTGACTCCAAATGAACCCAGTAACAAGCTTGCGGAACCCTTGGATATAAATTGCGCTCCACAAATGGCCGGGAAAATTTACTTGTATGTGCCGTTTAAAAAACACTGTGTATTTTACTGAATATAAAAAGCACAAACAGGCTTAATTAACCTTCGGATATGAAATATGTACAGGTAAAATTTCTTCTTTGGCGGTTGAAAAAGAACATTTCTTTACTAAGTACCAACTGCCAGAAAAAAACTTAGTTAACCCTTGGATGTAAATGCGCAAAAAGAAATGGGCTGCCAAAAAAATTTCCCTGCTTTGTAGCGTGTTAAAATAGGCGTGATATTTTTACCGTACACAAACAACAAAAAAACTAGTAATTAACCTTCGGTTATGAATTATACTACAGTAAAATGTCTTTTTTTGACGTGAAAAAGAAACATTTTTTTTAGGGGCCACAACGGCAGAACAAGGCTTAATTAAACAAACAAAAATTACCAGCTTTTGGAACGGAAAAAAGGGCTGTTTTTTACGGTACAAAACAACAACAAAAAAACCCCAAATTTTAAATTAACCTTTAAAATTTATGCAACAGGTAAAAGGGTCTTTTTTTTTTGGGGGTGAAAAAAAAGAAACGTTTTTTTTTAAAGGTGACCAAAACCCACCAAAACAACGTTCTAATAGCCCTTTTAATGAAAAAATCCCGCAAAAAGAATTGAGAAAAACCAAAAAAATTACTTAGCTCTGTGGGCGTTTTAAAAAAAGGGGTCAGGGTTAAATTACGGTAAAACAAACAACAGAAAAACTTGTAATTAATTCTTTCCGGTTAAGTTTTAAAAAGGGCTCCCCGGAAAAAATTTTGTCTTTTTTGGTCGGGGGGAAATAAAAGGGTTTCTTTTATTTTACCACAACAGAAAATTACAAACGCTTAATTAACCCCCTAAAGGGTAAATTTCGCAAAAAAAGAAATTGAGAAACCCCCAAAAAATTACCACTTTTGGTAGGGGGTGTTCAAATGGAAATGAAAAATTTTTCCCGGTACAACAACAACAAAAAAAACTTTGAAAATTAAACCCTTCGGTTTTTAAATTTAAACTAAAAAGGAAAAATGCTTTTTTTGGGCTTTTTGAAAAAGAACGTTTTCTTTAGATGACCAAACAACATCAAAAAGGGTTAATTTAACCCCTTTGGATGTAAATTGGGGCCAAAAGAAATGACAACCAAAAATGAAATGGTATTTGGATTGTAAAAATGCTTTTTTTCTTTAAATGAATACAACAGGAACAGGCTTAATCCCCCCTTGGGAATATTAAAAGTCTTTGAGCAAAATCCCAAATTAACTGTAAAGCAGCTCAATTGGCCCACACGGGCCCTTTCATTTTCCAAAACCCAAAAAAATTTCAGAATTAAAAACCGTAAAAAAGCAGCCCCTTCGAGACAACCTGTGACCCCCCCAAAAAAATCGGGCTGTATAAAAATAAAAGTTTTTTTAGTAAAAAATTATCAAAAAGCGGGCCGGGGCAGACCTTCCCAAATTTCAGTACGGGGAAAGGGGGAGTGTGACTCCCACGTCGCCCCCCGGATTTATATGGGTGCTTTTAACTCACAGAATCCCCCGGGTCCTTGTTTGGGCCCTTTAAAAACCTGGACATGCCCAAGAAAGGCTACGCCCTTCTTCCCCCAAACCCTTTTGCCCCATGAAACCCGCCATGTGCTCCCCCAGCAAAATTAAAATAAATTTAAAAAACACACTAAGTTCCCGCGAAAAACCCCCAAACCCCTTCGATTTCCCGTTCAAAATAAAATTTTTTCCTAAAATTCAAAAAACGTTTTCCACTTCTTTAGAATAAAATGCCCCATCCTCAATAGTAATAAGTATCCTGTTTTTATTCAGCCCATTTTTTCATAAAGGCATTTAGTAATGATAAATGGGAAAGGGCATCCCGCAAAACCAATCACAAAAACCCCAAAAAAAATTGGAATCTCGCAAGAGAACAAAGAGGGACTTTTAAATCACTTTTTTTTACGGGGGCAAACTTAAACTCTATCATTTTTTCTATTATTAAACACAAAAAACATAATTTTTTATTATATCAAACCCTTTTAAACCCCTCTATACACACTTTTTAAAAACCTGATCTCTATCCTCATCTTTTAAATGAGGGGGGCTGTTTCCCCTCCCGTTCTGACCGGGCCCAAAATGTTTTTTAAAGGTTTAAAAACCCTAAAACTTTTTTTTCACACTTGGGTTGTTTTTACAAATTTTTTTCCCCAACATACAAATAATAGTTTTTTTTAAAAACAATTTGTAAAATTAGAATTTTTTGATATCAAGAAAACAAAAAAAATCGGGGGGGAAACTTTTTTAAAAAAATTTAAAGCCTCCAAATTCAGAAAAAGACTTTTGGGGGGTTTTCGAAAAAACCCTTTGTTTTTTTAAATTGCTTATATTTCCCTGTAAAAGGTATATTAACCAATTTAAAATTGAGGAAAATCCACCTTTTTTAAAGGGGGTTTTAATTCCCCCATCTCACCTTTAAATTTTAAAACATTTAGGAAAAAGGTAAATAAAGACTATTCCCCGAAAAATTTGCTTTTCCCAAATTTTGTTTTCTTTTTTAAACAATTAGAGCAGTTTTTATTTCCTGCTGGTTTACACAAGGTTAATGACCGCCTCTTTTCTGTTTCTAGCAGGGGTTTGCTAGTGACTTTACTCTCTGAGGGTTTTCAAAAACAGCAGAGGGGGAGTTTTGCATCTCAGAGTCTATTTTATTTTTTCAAAGGGACACAAATTTTAACCCTTTCAGTTACTGAAATGACCCTTTTTAAACTATCCTGGGAAAGGTCGGCAGAGCACAAAAAATTTGGCAATCATAGGAAAGTAACAGGCAGCCTAAAAAAATATATTTTGGGGGCAGAGACTAACAGCTGTGGATAGGGGCCCTTTAACTAGGCGGGGCGGGCCCATAGGAATCATGGGCACCCTGTGATCACATTTCAGTGGTGCCCCTGGGTGATAGACGAAGGCCCTACCCTCTCTTAACCCCCTGAGGGCCCACAGAGACCCTTTTACCACAAAAACTGGGGGTTAAATGGAGGAGAGTACATTACCCACCCACTTTTTGTGGCGTTTCAGGCCCCTCTCTAACCCCCACCCCATTTTAGCCCCTTTTCCAGTGATTGAAAGACTTGCCAATGTGCCCCCCACCCTTGTCAACACTACCGTGTTGCCTGTGGACTGTCTCCACTAGGTATCCCAACTGAGGGACATTCGGAATATTTAATACGCCAAAAGGGGGAAACCACTGTTTACTTTTGGTTTACCCAAAAATTTGAAACACCAGGTGGAGAACAGATAAATGAGAATAAACTCATTACTCAGGCCCTGTTTGACTTTTTTATCGACAAAGTTGAAATCGGAAAGGGTTTTTTTAGGGTTGATCAAATTTTTTCAATCATGCGAAAATTTAAAGGGTTTTAAAATGTTGCATCCATTTTTTTTAAATCGCCCCTTTTTCCCCGGCGCTTCCTGAAATTTTTTGGGCGCCCAAAAAAATCAGATTACAAAATTTGAGCGGGGGTGAGATGTTTTTTCGACGTCCACTTGGATGTTTTTTTGGGGCCTTTGGCGGGAAAAAACAAAATGACCTTAAAAATTAAAAAAAAAAATTTTTTCCTTTAACACCCAAAGTGTCCCTCTCAGCGTCTCATAAAAAATAGGAACTGCCTCTCCGGGGCCCAAAACAGCTCAGCGAAATTAGTCATTTCTGCACAAGGAAACCTCAAAAAAATTAGCTGGACCCTTTTTCCAATTTAGTTAGATTAGAGATTTAAGAATTTATGTAGATACAAAGAAAATTTTTGAAGCAGCATCAACCGCTAAAATTTCCAGGGGGGAAGCGGGGGGGGGGGTGGGGGGGGGGGGGGGCCGCGGGCGAACACAAGACAAGCTCTATAAAGAACACTGGATAAAGTTCACCAAGACTTAGTGAAGACTTTGCACTCAATACCCTTTATTATAACTTTTGGCTATTAAAAAAATTTTCTGGATTTTGGGGCACCCTTTAATTTAAATTTTTTGGGATACAATCATTTAAATAACGGGCGGGTCTCTTTTTAATTTGGCAAAAACTCCACTTTTTAAAATCAGTATACATTTCAGATGGGTGTTCATTTTCAATTTTACCACTTCCACCTGTGTTGATAATCCCCCCTTGCGGTTAAATATTAAAAAACCGGGAATCTTTGTACACACAGTTTGTTTGTTGCCCAAAAAAACCATGTATATACGAAAACAAAAAGAAACGTGTTTTTTTGCCCTTTTGCGCACCCAGCTTTGTTCATTAAAGAAAGCATCCACGAAAATCTTAAAACAGAAAATCAATAGTCCCCAAACAGGTGAATTAAAAGGGGTCAAAAAATCCCCGGTTTAAATTCTACGAAAACATAACAGAAACGTGTTTTTTGGGACTTTTGCGCCCCAAAAAGTTTTTAAAATTCATTTGACGCAGAGCAACCACTTTAAATCTTCAAAAAAGGAAAAATTCTATAGCCCCAAAACCCCAAAAAAGAAATTTGAAAAGTCAAAAAATCCCCGTGTAAAAATTACGAAAACAAAAACAGAAAAACGTTTTTTTTTGATTTTTGCCACCCGATTTTTCATTAAAACCGCAGAAATTCCAAACTGGTAAAATTCAAAAAAAAACAGAAAATTCTAAAGTAAACCACGGGTTGAAAAAGAAAGGTTGGGCAAAAAAACATTAAATACTGAAAAACATAAAAAAAAATACGGTTTTTTTTTACTTTTCCCCAAAGCCCGATTTTTGGGGGTAAAAATAAAACCCCCCCTTGCAGTTTAAATTTGGGGAAATCCGGAAATTTTTTTGTTTTATGATTAGGGGGAAAATTTAGAAAAGCTCGTGATTTCCCGGGTCTTTTAATAAGAAAACTTTCCCCAAAACTATCCATCCCTTTCTCAAATTTTTTATTTTTCTAAACAGGGGAGCGAAAATGCAGGGAACGGGAGCAAAGAGGGTTAAGAAACATGGGACCCCAAGGGGGAAACCGGAAAGTTTCCCCTTCCAGTAAATGGGCAAAAACCACCCATGCCAGCAATCGCCCAATTTTTGGGGAACCCGTCGGGCCCTTCATCGGGGGGGTTTCCAAAGGCCCTGCCCAATTCTAATAACAAATCGTCCCCAAAACTGTCCGTCCAGGGGTTTAAAATTGCAACCTGCATCCACAGCCCCAAAACCCCTCCGTTCCGCCTCTGCAGCCCACGGCCCCAAAAATGGCCCTCATCACATCATCACCATCCCCCCAAAACATAAAGGGCACCCAAATGCCCAAACCCCGGGGTACCCACCACTGGGGTTTAATCCTTTGGTCTGAAGACCCTCCTTTGATGACAAAATGCTAGGGGTTCAGAAAGGGCAGGGTTTAAAAACCCAAGGGGGAAAAAAAATTTTAAAAAATTTCGGCTCTGACGCCCCATTCCCTAAAGCCTCAAGGAGGTAAAAGGGAACCCGGGTCCAATCGGCAAAAATCCCGGTGGTGGGCAACGTTTTTGAAAGTGCCCCTTGCTTGTAGCCCGCATTTTCCTGGATGCGGGAAAGTCAGGACGACCAAGTCCCCCTGTGTTGATTGAAAAGACAACATTGGGGGAAACCAAACCTTGGTTTTTTCCGAAAAAATTTTTTTGAGAAAGGGGGTTCACCCGTGGACGAGGGGGAAAGACATGTTAGTGCCCAAAAGGGGGCCCCGCCACAAAAAGGGAGGGGGCGGTCGCAAAGCCCCGCTGATAGATTCCGCCACCCCAGGGTCGGGCGAAAACCCCCGCTCCTCGTTAAAATTCCCGTAAAAAAGGTCCAGGACCCCACAACCCTAGGCCCTTTCTTAAAAGGCAAGCCTCTGTTTCACCCAGCGATTCAAACCGCCTTTGCCATAAACGCATAAGTAGAGGCAAGAACCTTAAGGGGAAAACCCACCACCAAAAAGGCTAGTCACATGAAACAAAGCATGAGTTGAAAGGAGGGAACACTTGGCCAAAAAAGCAAACCAAACCCCGGGCCTCAAACCACTGCCCACCCCTCTGTCCCCGGCCTTTCCTCCTCCGCCACCACCCAAGCGTTCCTAAAGCTCCCCAAATTTCTTCCAGAGTAAAGTCAGGGAACAGCCTCCGTTCAGCCCCACCTTCGCCCGAGACCACCGGGCCCCCAAAGACCCATCCACCCCTTCCCCTTCCCCCAATTTGACGACCTGAAAACCCGACAGCGGCCAGCCTAGCAGCCAGTCTTCTGTCTTCCGGGTTTTGGGGACAGAAGAAACACTTTAACCCAAACCATCCCAAAGCCAAAAAGGGCCCGAATGTCGGCATTGCCAGGCTTTTGGCCCTTGGGGAAATTTTTTGCCTTTCCCCTGGTGGGCACAGAAAGGTTTTCCCCCACCCTCATGGGCCCCCCCTGCCCCCAAAACCAGAAGCCGACAGGCCAAATTTTTTTCCAGAAAAGCCTCCCCTGCCCCGGCCACCACAGTCATCTAAAATTTCAAAACGCGTTGTCTTTCAAACGTTTCCGGGAAAATCCCTCCAAACCACCGACACTGGAGTAGTAAGCCCCGGCCAAAGGGCCCCTATAATCTTTGACAGCCACTGGGTGAGCTGGGGGATGTCTCCCGGGGGTGGGCGGTGGCTCTCAGGGTCGGCGACCTCTTCAAAAACCCCAGGATTGGGGCAGGGCTCTTTCCCCCCCCAAAGGGCCTCTGGGGGCATCACGTGCCCCCGAGAAAACCCGCCTGGGTTTTAAATTAATCGTCCTTGGAACCCTTCCCCACACAGGTCAGGAGCGCGGACGGCCCCTTTCCCAACGGGGAAACCCCGCTGGGGGTGGGTTTACAAGAACCTGTTTCCCCGGGCCCAAAGGGGGTTGGGGCCCATAACGGGCGAAATCTGCTGGGCCCCCCTTTAAAATTTGGTAAGGGTGGGGCACATCCCTTGCCTGGCAAAATTTTCAAACCCCTTTTCGTCCAGAAATTTCTAAAGAGCTAAACCCGGGGCCGGACGCCTGCTGAAGAAGGCTTTTGAGGTTTTGAGTTCGCACTTTTGCCGTTTTGCAAACCCCGCTTCGTCCCGCCTGGCTGCTTGCAGCGTCAGCCCGGCCCCCCCCCCAACCCCTTTTCATTGTTGACTGGCCCAAAAGCTGGAAATTTCCCCCTTTCCACATCCCACCCATTTGGGGAGCAAACGCAAAAGCCAAATTAAAGCAGTACGAATTTTTACCCCTGGCCCCACAAGCACGTGCGGGCCTCGGGGGGTTTTTGCCACCGAGAAATGGGGGCAGGTTAAAAGAGCTCTGCACCATTTTTTCCAGTTTTTTAAGAAGCCACCAAAAAGGCATTTCGGCGGGTAGCCCCTGTCAGCATGACCATTTTTGGTTTATCTTAGTTCTGGAAAAGAAACGTTGGCACTCTGAAACATCAGGGCCCGCCAGCGACGGGGGAGGGGACGGACACAGAAGCAGACACGGAGCCTTTTTCCCCCGTCAAATCCACAAGGCCCCCAAAATTTTTTTAAAATTTTTAAACGGGCTTCATTACAGTGGGTTTAGGGGGCCAAGCAAGTTCAAGGCGCACCCTCAGCTCTCAGGGTGCAAACATCTTAGGCAAGGGCCGGGGTGTGTTTAAGGGTGTTTCCCGGGGGAACGGAGGAGGAGGAGGAGGAAAGGGGGTAAATTTTAGAAAACCGGGTGTCCCTTTCCTTGGAAAAGAGGTTTGGGGGTTTAAAAAGGGGGCAGATGAGGAAGATAAGTTTGCTAGTGGCCCCCCCCAACCCCGAGGCTTGGGGAAATTTAAAGGGTCCATCCCCTCACAGTATGCTTGGAAACCCCATTTCCTTTCCCAAAATGATTTCCCCGCAAATTTAAAGGGCCATCAAAATGAACAACAGTTACCCCCGGGGGGCCACCCTCCTGGATCACCGGAAAAAAAAAAACTCCGGCACTTTTTTCCCTTTCCCCCCCCCCAAATAGAAGTAAAAAGCAAAAAATGGAGACCTTTCTGATTGATCAACTGGGGACATCTTTTGTGTCTTCCCTTTACGTCTTCAAATGTCACGGGGGAACAACGCCAGCACGTAAAAGCAGTAGAAAATGGGCCCAAATGGGGCCCCAGCGGCAGCAGCGGCCCGCACACAAGGTTGGGAGAAGCCTAATTTTGGGGGGACCTCCCCGGCAATCTTTATTTACCAAACCCCACCAACCCCATGCAATGCAGGCCCACGATACAACACCCAAAAGAACCCGCTTTTAAAATCAAAGGTGCACGACTATCTCGTCCCCAACACCGATGTTTTTTTTTGTTTTTTCCGGGCCCCAAAAAAAAATTTTGGGTATCCAAAATGGGGGCCCAATTCCCCCCAGCTGGCTCGCCACGCCCTAGAAATGTTTTTTCCTGCCCACACCCGCGTCATATCTAGGAAACCCCCCGCACAGCCGGAGGAGTCATTACAAAACAAACGCCCCCCGGCTTTTCCCCAGATAATGTGGACGTTTTACTTTTTATCAAGATGAATCAGGGATGGATTTTTGATATGTTGTTTGGGCCCCAATTCCGAGGTCACCGAATTTTTGCTTTGGGGGCTACTTCACATTCCTCTCCAAACAAAATGGTCCCTTGAAAAAATTATTTTTTAAAAAGATCATTTCTTTTTCTTGCAATTTTTTATTTTTCAATTCCCCAAAATTCATTTTGCTGGTTTTACTGGAGGAAAACTAAAAAAAACACCAAAGGTTTTTGACAAAATCATATTCCATTTTTTTACTCACTTCATCTTTTTGAAATTTTTTACATTGTCAATGGTTTTTGGGGTCATGTTGCCTCACAATTTTTTTAACAGTGGGTGAGAAGTCATATTTAAAATTTTTTTTGGGGGCCTGTTGCTTTTGAGATACAGCAATAAAAAATGGTCCTTTGGAACAAAATGTGGCTTTTAAATTTGGGATTTCCCTTTTACAATTTTTAACAGTGGGCCCAGAAGGGGGGGGGGGGCCCTTTTTAATTTTTTTTGGGGCATGCTGCTTTTAAATGGAGCCAAAAACTACAGGTTTCCCATTCTAAAAAAAAGTTGTTCCCAAAAACATTTGTTTTTTCACAAAATTTTCAAAAGGGCTTCCCTGGTCGTTTTGAATTTTTTGGGGGGTTTTTTCTGGGGACATCGCTATACTAAAAGGTCCTATTCAAAAAAATGTTGGTTTTTTTAAACCCGACATTTGTTCTTCACAATGGTTTAAGATGGCTCAAGGGTGGGGGGGGGGGGGGGGGGGGGGGGGGGGGGGGGGGCTGTCAAAAACAGGAAAAAGGTTTGGGCACTGTTTTGGACACATATTGCAAAATGACTTGTTTTTGGGAAGATCTTTAAATAGCCCATTAATCCCTTTAATTTGAACAACCCCTTTAATACAAATTAAAAAAAAGGAAAAAAACCATGGGGGGGATTTCCCTCCGATTTTAAAAAAAGTGTTTTCTAGAATTAAAGTACTAAAAAAAAATTTTCATGTAAAAAAATTTGCTTTTTAAAAAAAAAATTTCCCCTGAATTGGGCAAAAGGAGGTAAAAAGGAAAACTTGACCAAAAGTAGGTTATTCAGAGGGGCATGGAGTATGGAGCATGGACAGAGAACAAAGTACAGAAAACCATTTCCCCCACACGTTGAGTAAAAAAAAGAAAAAGAAAAGCCAAGATAAAGGGCCCCTGGGTTAACGGAGCGTTAACCACCAGTAATTTTTCCCCCTGAAGCTCAAGGCCCCCACTCATACGGGGGCAAGCGCTACCCAGGCGGTAAAAGTATATGTCCAGTTTAAAAATAAAATGGGTTGAAAGACTCCTATTTCCAGCACTTTTTTAAACCGTGGGTCAACAGGTTTAATGGGCCCTTTTTGCGGTACAGACCAAAACAGTTAATGGGCCAGTTCAACTAAAATGGTGGTTTTAAAAACTCCCCCTTTTCCCCCCCACTTTTTTTAATTTTGGGGGGTCAGACAGGTTTTTAAGGTCAAACAAGGGTGACGGGGAAAGCCAGCCCTGGGGTCTCACCGCACCCACTGTAACTCCGGCCCCGGTTTATGCTTGGCCCAGGACAGGTTTTAAAATCAATGTCCAAATGAAACTAAAAAAGGGGGTTGAAAGAACCCCCTTTTTTTCCGGGACTTTTTTAAAAAGTGGGGGGCATTCAGGTTTGGGGGTCATGCTGTGGCCCAGGACAGGGATAGTCCCAAAGTCCAGTAAACTAAAAAGGTGGTTTTAAAAACTCCTTTTTCCCGGCAAATTTTTTTAAAAGGGGGGTAAAGCGGTTTTTTGGGGGTCATGCTGCGTTCCGGACAGGGATATTCAATGTTTCCCGTTTCCCAAATAAGATATGGGTTTAAAAAACTTCCTTTTTCCGGCACTTTTAAATCTGGGGGGGCATGCAGGTTTTGGGGGTCATGCTGCTTCCAGGAAAGGGGTATTCAATTTCCCTTTAAGTTTAAAAAAAGATGGTTCAAATCAACGCCCTTTTTGGCACTTTTTAATTTGTGGGGAAGCAAAGGTTTAAAAGGGGGAGCCCGTGGGGAAAAAAGACAGGGGTAAAAGGGAAAGGGGGGTGTGTTTTTTTTTCTGGGCTTTTATAACCTAAAATGGTTTCCAAAAATGTAGCCCCAAATCCATTTGACTGTTGTGGATGTTAATTTCCCGCGTCTCCACCCTGTTTGGGTGTAAGAATGAAGGTGTTTTTTGCTCTCCCATAGACCCTTTAAAAGGTCATTCCCCCTCATTAAACGTTCCCGCCCCACTTCGAAAAAAAACCCTTTTCGATGGTTGGGCCACTATCCCACTATCGCCCGATGTCGATAGCCAACGTAATCGCTCAACACTACTCAGGACCTAAAACATATAAGAAATACTACAGAACACAAGCTTCAGCTCTATGGACATGGAAATAATTATACCCCGACCAGAAAAGCTTTTTTTAACATTTTATCTTGGGAGACTGGAAAAGTTAGCTTTCACTTTCCCCCATAAAATTTTTGGGTTTAAGGGTTTTTGAAAAAAAACAGAAAGGGTTTAATTTGGGTCCAGTAAAACCCCGATTTTTTTTCCTTACCTTAAACCCAAGGCTTTTCTTTACAGCGGTATTATTTGGGCATTTTATGGCAGCAATATTTAATGCGTCTAGGTCAATATTGTTGAGTGCTGTATGCTGATATTATTTAAATACCATAAAGAAAAAAAATTTTGGGGGTGCATTATGATTTGGGGTTTTACATTCACTACGGTTTTTTAATTTTGTGTCAAGGGAGGCCCGTTTTATTTCAGTAAAATAACACATGCGTTTTTTTGAAATTTATTTGGTATTAAGTAAAGAAAAAAAGCCATTATTACTACTAAAAAAATAACAACACACTGATGAAAATATAGACTAAAAAAAAAAAACATAGTTTTTTTAGACCCGAAAAAGACTTCCATCAATCCAGTTTAGACTTTTGCCTACAGCGTTGATCCAGAGGAAGGCAGAACCCCCCATGAAAAAAGACGTCAACTAGTTCTTTTTCAAGGGGGAAAAAAATTGTTTTTTTTGCATTTCCCAAAACTGTCAAAGGAAAAAAAAATCCCTGGATCCATGAGCCTTCTCTAAAAATCTAGTTGTAAAAACCTTTTATTTGTTTTCTAGTGATGACGATTATTCAACTTATCGTTATCAATTTTTTGAAAGTCTTTTATCATGACGATATCCGAAAACAGATTGTCGCCGAAGACCATAAAAATCCTATGGTAAGGGAAAAACACCTTTATTCTTACAACCCCAAAAAAGGGTTTGGGGAATAGGATTTAGCGATTTAAAATCGACCCCCGTGAAAAATTTGGGACGGTTTTTAAAGGGTTTATTGGAAATTTTCCGAAGACGCAATTTAAATTTAAAGGGGATAATCAAACCCATTTAAACAATTAAATTAAACGCGCCATTTTTTGGGAAATTTTTTTGTCATTTTGGCGGCCAGCAAAACACTTTTGAGCATAGAGAGGGGGAGTGGGGGGGCGACGTCATGAAATGGAAAGTGTTTTGTTTGGGCATTGGCTGGAAAAATCACAGACCCCGTTTTGCATAGAACAGCGTTTCCTGTTGATCATCAGTGTTTCAGTGTCTCTCACTAGAGCAGGACATGTGCTTGATCTCTCTCAATACAGCTCAGATCAGCGACACAGTTCTCTTTATTCATACAGACAACTATGCTTTTAGGTGTGAACATTAGAACATAGGTAGATTAGAGAATTTCAGCTCTTAGTTAGACAGAGACTTTTAAAGAAGCATCTAGCACTGAACAGCCGGCGGAGGGAGAGGGGGGTGGAAGGCGGGCAAACACAGACAGACAGGCAGGCAGGCTTTTGAAAGGAGAGTGTATATTGTGCAGCCCAGACTCTGCTTTGAAATGGCTTTTTTTACCAGTTTTTGGCCAGCACACCTCGCACCTGAGGTGAAATTGTACCTTTTATTTTGTGTAGACCAGTTTTGTTCAAAGACCCACCTTGTACTTATATTAGGATACATAAATTTTCTAGTAACTGCAGGTGTATTTCATAGGTGCAAAACCCACCTTTTATTATCCGTATAACTTTTAAATAGCTGTTTTTCACTTTGGCGCAGCCCAGTTTTGTTCAAAGACCCACCTTGTACTTATATTAGGATACAGAAATTTGCTAGTAACTGCAGGTGTATTTCATAGGTGCAAAACCCACCTGTTATTATTTGTATAACTTTTAATTAGGTGTTTTTCACTTTGGCGCAACCCAGTTTTGTTCAAAGACCCACCGTGTACTTATATTATGATACAGAAATTTGCTAGTAACTGCAGGTGTATTTCATAGGTGCAAAACCCACCTTTTCTTACCCGTATAACTTTTAAATAGCTGTATTGCACTTTGGTGCGCCCAGTTTTTTTCAAAGAGCCACCTTGTACTTAAATTTGGATACAGAAATTTTGTAGTTACTGTTGGTGTATTTCATTGGTGCAAAAACCCCTGTTTGTTATCCATATAACTTTTAAATAGCTGTATTGCACATGGTGTGGCCCTAGTTTTTTTTCAAATAGCCACGTTGTACAACAATTTTGATATAAAAATTTTCTAGTAACTGTTCTCGTTTGTCATTGCTGCAAAAAACGCATTTCTCATCCGTATAACTTCTGAATAGTTTTATTGCACTCGGTGACTCTCAGTTTGGTGCAGATAGCGCAGTTGTATGATAGTTTGTTGAAAACTATCAATTCCTAGTCCTACTGGGCAGTTGTAAATCCCTGGGACTGAAGGAAGAACACTGTTGATTTTGTCTTACGGTTCTTCCACCAGACCACATTTCACAGGTATTCGCTAGAAACAATTCAGTTTCTAATCCTAGTTGGCTGTTGGAAATTAGAGCGATTTAAGAATAGCTGTGATTTTGTGTCTTTCAATAAGAGACTGTCAAAAACTCTTCCATACCTTCTTAAATTTTTATCTTTCTGTACATACAATCGAAAAGCAGGTGGTAAGCGAGCAAAGAGGGGTGTAGGACATGGAGGTAGAGGTACGAGAGTAGGTGCTCCTTCCTATTCTTGCGTCTACTCGCAAGCCAGCGGATCGTCGGTTGCAGGACCATTAGGCATGTCATTGCTGTGTATCTCCAGGACAGGGACAATCAATGTCCAGTGAAACTAAAATGGTGGTT
This sequence comes from Phyllomedusa bahiana, assembly GCA_025379985.1. NCBI lineage: Eukaryota > Metazoa > Chordata > Amphibia > Anura > Hylidae > Phyllomedusa > Phyllomedusa bahiana. The sequence goes on along the minus strand of JAODAL010010747.1, from coordinate 75,312 downwards.
GAAAGACTCGTTTTTCCGGCACTTTTTAAATCTGGGGGTCATGCAGGTTTGGGGCTCATGCTGTGGCCCAGGACAGGTATAGTCAATGTCCAGTTCAACTAAAATGGTGGTTGAAGACTTCTTGTTCCGGAACTTTTTAAATCTGGCAGTCATGCAGGTTTGGGGCTCATGCTGTGGCCCAGGACAGGTATAGTCAATGTCCAGTTCAACTAAAATAGTGGTTCAAAGACTTCTTTTTCTGGCACTTTTTAATCTGTGGGTCAGACAGTTTTGATGGTCATACTGTGGTCCAGGACAGGCATAGTCAATGTCCAGTTCAACTAAAATAGAGATTGAAAGACTCCTTTTTCTGGCGCTTTTTAACCTTTTGTCATGTAGATTTAAGGGTCATGCTGCGGTCCAGGACAGGGATAGTTAATATGCAGTTCAACTAAAATGGTGGTTCAAGTAATACTGCCTTCTGTCACTTTTTAATTTGTGGGTAATGAAGGTTTAAGGGTCATGCTGTGGTTCAGGACAGCGATAGTGAATAGTCTGTCAGTTTTTTTTTTGTGACTCTTCTTGCCTAATTGTGTTGCCTAAGATGTAGCACGTATCCATTTTACTATTGTAGATGTTAATTACATCTTCTCATCCCCTGTTTGGGTGCAAGAAGCAAGGTGTTGTTCCTCTCCCATAGATTTTAATGGTCATCGGCGATTATCTATTATCAGATGTCGGCATGATAACTGACGATAGCAACTATCGATCCAGTGACGATAGTTGACGCAATCGCTCATCACTAGTGGAGAAGCTGGAATTAACACCCACAACAGTAAACTGGATACGTGCTACATCTTAGGCAAGACAATTAGGTTATAAAAGTCTCAGAAAAAAACTCACAGATTATTCACTATCCCTGTCCTGTATCACAGCATGACCCTTAGACCTGCATGACCCACAAATTAAAAAGTGCCAGAAGGCAGTATTATTTGAACCATCATTTTAGTTGAACTGGACATTGACTATGCCTGTCCTGGACCGCAGCATGACCCTTAAACCTGTCTGACCCACAGATTAAAAAGTGCCGGAAAAAGGAGTCTTTGAACCACCATTTTAGTTGAACTGGACATTGACTATACCTGTCCTGGACCGCAGCATGACCCTTAAACCTGTCTGACCCACAGATTAAAAAGTGCCGGAAAAAGGGGTCTTTGAATCACCATTTTAGTTGAACTGGACATTGACATTTGTTTCCATGGCATTTGTGGGAGGACGAGGAGGTAAGACTGCTGGATGCAGGTTGCATTAACCACTGAAGAACAGATTGGCGACGCTGTTCGTTACTGAGATTCACAGGGTCTTGACCTGGCGATGACAGGCCTGACGGTTCTGCAAACGACGATCCACTGGCTTGCGTGTTGTCGCCAGCACTGGAAGGAGCACCTTCCCTCATACCTCTACCTCCATGTCCTATACCTCTCTTTGCTCGCTTACCACCTGCATTTTGCTCCATGTTCAGAAAGATAAAAATTTAAAAAGGTATGGAAGAGTTTTTGACAGTCTCTTATTGAAAGACGGCAAATCACAGCTATTCTTAAATCCCTCTAATTTCCAACAGCCAACTAGGATTAGAAACAGAATTGTTTCTATCGAATACCTGTGAAATGCGGTCTGGTGGAAGAACCGTAAGACAAACTCAACAGTGTTCTTCCTTCAGTCCCAGGGATTTACAACTGCCCAGTAGGACTAGGAATTGATAGTTTTCAACAAACTATCATACAAGTGCGCTATCTTCGCCAAACTGAGAGTCACCGAGTGCAATAAAACTATTCAAAAGTTACACGGATGAGAAATTGCGTTTTTTGCAGCAATGAAAAACGAGAAAAAGTTACTAGAATATTTTTCTAACCAGCACCAATATATAAAAAACTACCAAAAATACAAAAATACATATATACAAAACTTTTATTAATTTCCAAATGTATAGTAAAAACACAAAAATACAAAGACCAAATACATATAGCTAAACATGGTGGTGCCACAAAGATACAACCCCACACTAGGTGGTATGCATAAGGTGCATAGTCATATCAAATAAATAACATAGTATATAACCAAATATACATATAAATATACAAACAGTCAATGATATGTCACCATATAATCACCCATAGTAAGAGCGCATACCCACCCAGAGGAGGAACAGACAGACCCCACCAATGAAATACACCAAAAGTTACTAGAAAATTTCTGTATCCAAATTTAAGTACAAGGTGGCTCTTTGAACAAAACTGGGCCACACCATGTGCAATACAGATAATTAAAAGTTACACATATGAAAAATTGCGTTTTTTGCAGCAATGACAAACGAGAACCGTTACTAGAAAATTTCTGTATCAAAATTGGTGTACAACGTGGCTATTTGAAAAAAACTGGGATGCACAAAAGAAAAGGTACAATTTCACCTCAGGTGCGAGGTGTGCTGGCCAAAAAGTGGTAAAAAATTGCCATTTCAATGCAGCTTCAAAGCAGAGTCTGGGCTGCACAATATGCACCCTCCTTTCGAAAGCCTGTCTGTCTGTCCATCCGTCTGGCCTCCCTCCGCCGCGGCTGGACAGCGCTAGATGATTCTTTAAAAGTCTCTAACTAAATAAAAGCTGAAATTCTCTGATCTACCTATATTCTAATGTTCACAGCTAAAACCATAGTTGTCTGTATGAATAAAGGTAAGAACTGTGTCTCTGAGCTGAGCTGTATTGAGAGACACGGAGCAGACATCTTGCTCTAATGTTAGACACTGAAAGACTGATGCTGAACAGGAAATGCTGGTCTATGCAAAACGAGGTCATGTGATTTTTCCAGCCAATTATACACATCACAGTCATGACGTCGCATACCCATCTCACCCTGCTCTATGCTCTAAGCTGATTTCCTGGCCGCCAAAATGACAGAAAACGCTGAAAATGGCGCAATAGTAATAGATTATCTGTAAGATTGTCACCTAAAATATCGCGTCATCAGAAATTTCCGACCAGCCTAAAAATTGTGCTGATTTCAACTTTGTCACTTTATAATCGCTCATCCCTAATTGTTACACGTTAGAAATTCATGTAGACACAATTTAGCAAGTTCACTGTAACAAGTTCCTCTGGCAGAGCGTTCAATAGTCTCACTGCCCTCTCAGTGACGAATCCCCGGGTATGGTTGTGTAGAAGCCTTCTTTCCTCTATAAGTAGAAGATCCCCCCATTCCTTATTATACCTGATGGTATAAACAGATCATGTAGAAGATCTCAGTACTGACCCTTGATATACAGTATTTTTACATATTTATAGCTCTTTTGATTGTTTTCCTTAAAATCACAACTAGGGATGAGCGAATCGATTCTGTCGAAGTGGAATTCTTTTCATATTTCAGGAAAAATTTGATTCTAAACGAATCCGAATTTCCTGGCGATTCATGGTAACAGATAGTCTTTTTTCCTAAAATGGCCATGAGCAAAAGGCGTGACATGGGGCAAAGAACTATAGGAGAAAGAAAGGAATGCCCTCAATGCCATGATATGCAGCCAATCAGCAGCTTGAGGAAGGGGAGGAGAATTCCCCGAAACGTTGCACTTGCTGTGCGTCTTTCTCCGCTATGGATCTCGGCGTCTCTGACTCCCGTGTGGGAGTGAACGAAAGGACTGATGCTTTGAACGGCATGGATTGGCCGCAACTAAGGACTGAGTTTCCAGTTATTTACTATCTATAATGTTCTGACATACTGTATGGTACGGATTAATGTCAGTGAAGGTTTTTAAGAAGATATATTAAAGTTTGTTGAATTTTATACTGGTTCCACCAACTTTCTTTGTAATCAGCAGCCAGACAACTTCTGTGATTTCACAGCCCTATAAATAGGGCACCCATTTTACATTCTGCCACTTGCCACTGTGTCTCTTATGTACACGGATCTCTCTGCAGCAGCACTAGATTGCACTCTGTGCCAAAGACTGATGTAGCAGAACTAAAAAGAACAGATATTGCACCGTGATATCACGGTACAGAGTGTTATTTCTACTTTCTCAAAGGCCTTTGTTTACAGATGAGAGCAGATAACAAAAAAAGCCATGATATCATAGTCAAGCTAGACTCTGCTACATTTGTACTTCCGATTTTATAGTTACTGTGGTGAAATACCGTTCAACTACACAGTGTGTGTGTGTGTGTGTGTGTGTGTGTGTGTGTGTGTGTGTGTGTGTTGTGTGTGTGTGTGTGTGTGTGTGTGTCATATACACACATATTCCTGAACCAGCTTTTTTGATTTTGGGAGATTGCTCTCTTTGCCAAAGACTTACTTTTTTTTCACTTATTGTGGTGATTCACCATAATAAGTGAAAAAAGTAACTCTTTGGCGTAGAGAACAATATCCCAAAATAATTATGTGTCTGTAATGGGGATGTGTGTACGAGAGAAACACACACACTGTATTTCATAGATAGTTCATCACTGGTGCCAGGAGAGGAGGAGCAGCCAGAGGAGGTAGAGGGAGATTAGGAAGATGAGGCAGATGACCCAGACAGACCATGGCATTATACAATGGAAATGGAGACAGGCAGTCCCTCAGAGTCACTTGTGCAGATGGCCTGCTGCATGGGGGCCTTTTTTTCAGTTGCCGAGAGGGAGGACAAACTCAAGTACTCTATAGACATCCTATGTAGTCAGTTGGCCGTTGCCTATCTGCACCATCTTCCATCCTCTCGCAGGTCTGACCAGAGGGTTCCTCTGCGCTCACGTACCGCTGCCACGGCTGCTGTGTGTTGGGGGGGAGGTAGGAGCAGTACCAGCCGCATCAACAGCAACCTGAGTCCGGAGTCGTTGATGAGCAACTTTTTTTTACCCTCCAAGTGAGGAAGGTACTGACCAACAGCAGCATCTAAAGCAAACACTGAACCAGCAGGTGGTGGCCTACTTGTACAGTACCCTGCCACTTCACATTGGAGATCCGCTGGACTACTAGGCAGCCAAACTAGATTTGTGGCCGCAACTTGCAGAGTTTGCAGTGGAGAAGCTGTCCTGCCCGGCCAGTAGTGTGGCATCAGAGCAGGTATTCAGTGTGGTGGGGGCCATAGTTACCCCAAGGACAACTCGATTGTCTACCCAAAATGTGGAGAGACTCAACTTGGTCAAGATGAACCAGGCGTGGATCAGCCAGGATTTCCACACACCAATGCCTGATGCATCAGATTAGATCAGCCATGCTGCCAAACTTTGACAAATGAGACTGGATTCTTCTGGCTACCTGCCTCAGCTACTATTCTGATGCATTCACCTGCCTGATGCCACACATCTGTTGCCAGCTGCTTCTTCTACCATCCAACATTTTTTACCAGGGACTGGTATTGCCACCCAATTCCTCACTCTTCACTGAGCCATTATGCAGCCTTCTGGTGCTGCTGCTACCTCACCACTCAGGTCTCCTCATGCTGCTGCTGCTGCTGTTACCTCCAGTCTATGTCACCATGTCACTCTCTGGCTTGATGCTGCTGCTACCGCCACCTTCTCATTATGTCACCTAGCTGTTGCCATCTCAAAATTATGTCATTGTGCCACTCTGTGGCCTGATGCTGCTGTGGCAGTTGCTACTGCCACCTCCACACTGTGTAATTGTTCCAATCTGTGGCCTACTCATGCTGCGGCTAACTGACCACTCTCTCACCCTGTGGTTTCCTAATGCTGTTTCCACCCTCTACCGCTCTATGACGTTGCCACTATTTGGTTTTCCCCTTATTTTAATCTGTCAAAAGGAATGAAAAGGACAAGCACAACCATTTGTGTCTTCGGAAAAGCCGTAAGGCCAGTATGACATGGTCCTTTGTTTGCATCAGGATTGTCTGATGATTAGGTAGCCAAAAGCAGGAGTGGATACAAAACACAGAAGACATGTAAATATTCTGTTTACTTGACATCTCTGTTTTGTATCAACTCCTGTTTCTTTTTGGCTTTAGCAATACTGATGCATTATTGACCGACTGAAAGCGGACACTGATAGATCAATGGAAGGGCAAAATCATCAGTGACGTCAACGCAAAATTACTGCCGACACCCTCTCCACTCTTTTGGGGGGGAGGGGTGGCTAGGAGTCTACATATATCAGTAGATTCTGTGGAATCATCTGATGACAGTGTAAAAGGAGTGCGCTCTTTGACGCTATAGTGGGATCTTGGCCTTTGCTCGGTTCATTCTAGCGGACGCTGACACTACCCTGTCAGGCTCCGTTCCCACTTCAGTTATTTGGTCAGTTTTGCCCCTGTAACTGGCCAGATAAGTGAAGTGTGAAGCGATTCTAAGAGTGCCGCCAGTCATCTGCGTGTCATACTAAGTCACAGCATTGTTTCAATACCAAACTACACTCCCTTTGCATATTTCTGCATGGTACAATGTTCTACAACACCCTACAGGCTCTCTGCAGCCAGGAAATAGATGTTTTTTTAATGAGATTTGTCGCGAATAAGTTTGGGAATAATTTCAGCAAATCAACCAAATCTAATTTTTGAGAAATTGGCTCATCTCTAATCATAACACTTCCAATAATACATGATTTTACCATTTCAATATTTTTCATTTTGCCTTCAAACATATTTTCTTTCTTTCTTACTGTACATAATGGGAGGCTTTGGAATTCAATTTAACATTTTCCATTAACTGTTCAGCCATGATATTCAAAAAGTCAAAGCTTGTCTGACTTCTTATACGCTGTCATGTGTGTGCTCATGAGGAATATACTATTTCCAGCCATTGTATAACTTGCAGCCATCATATTTCTCCTGTTTTCCCTTCTGTGAGGATCTAAATGGGTAATGCAATTATATTTTTTATAGGTTTAATAGGATGCTACTGCCATTCTAAAATAAAAAAAAAAACCTGAGACTCATCTCTCCTTGGTTCCAGCTGTGCCTCCGTCACTCTTCACTGGTCTTGTGTCTTAATTTTGTTTTTTTTCCAAGAGGGATGTCATTGCTGCGGCCACTTATTGGCTGCAGCATTTACATGCCATTGGCTGTGGCAGTGACATCCCATGATGACAGTTCAGTGCTGAATGTAAGAGAAGAAGTAACTATGAGGTTTTTTTTACTTTAAAATTGGCAGCAGTATCTGTCACGTCAGAGGAGGTGCAGTGGGCCCTGACTGCCACCCAGCTCACTGTCCCTGTGTACTTGGCGTGCTGCCCTAAATGGCAGACCCCAACTGGATGACAAACCCTATGCTACTGCGTGCAGGGCCGTCAGGAGAACATGGAGTCAGACAGTCCGGGTCGATAATGGTACGGGTATGTCAAAGTCTCGAAACGGAAACCAGGAGAATAACGGGAAGCAAGCCAAGGGTCAAAACACAGGAGGTAATGCGGTACAGAATCAGAGGACAGAAACGTAGTCGAGGAGCAAGCCGAAGTCAGGAGATCAGGAGTAATAAGCAAACAAGGTAATCAGGGGAAGAACAAGGAATAACCTTTCTCAGGAAAAGACGGACAGGACTGAGCGAGTTTAAATGAGGGCGCAAGGACCCCGCCCCAGCAGACGATTGGTGCGGCCTCCGTGCCCTCCTTTTGGCCAGTGCGACACACCCTCTTACCTGATTAAGAGCCGAGCTTTCACTCCTAGGCTCATCCACCTGGCCTCTCCCTGGGTGTGTCGACTGACCAGAGGGATTAACCCCTGCAGTGCCTTGCCGCTCCACGGCAGAAACGTGTGCTGTGACAAGTATTCTATTAAAAAATAAAAATATTAACTGGACAACCACTTTTACATCTAATTGTCAGTTTTCCCAACCTTAGCTGAAGAGTGGGTGGAGGCTGTAAGCAGTAAGAAGTGGTGTAGCTGTGAAGCCAGCACAGGATAAGACAGTTAAGAGCCAGCACCCTGTCTCTGTATATCCATTTGACTCTCTCTTACTCTCCAGCTCCATCTATCTCTCAGTTACTGCACCTCTTTCTTATCCCCCCTTCCCTCCCGATAGACTTCTATGGGGCAGCTGTAACCTGTTCTCTCAGTGAAGTTGAGAGTGCATCTCCTCTCTGTTCTACAAATGCTGTGATTGTTTTTAGAGCATACTGTAGTGTGTTGGAAATTCTGGTCTTTGTTCAAACACTACACATACTTGCTAAGTTTTTTTCTCCTGATTATGGGTGATTTAAGCCCAATCCTTTAGAATGCCCCCAATCCAATCAAGAATTTTCCAATCCACTCAGGAATTCCCACTTTGTGTCCAGGTATGTGGATGTCTACCAGAAGACATTATAGGGTTCAGAATTGTCATGGAAGCCCCTGCGACCCTCCCGAGTCGCGGGCGCATCCGTGCCCCTATGCCACGCGGTGCCCCGTCCTTCACGTCGGGTCGGGGGTCCGCTCGCCCACCTGAAGGCGCTCAAGCCCGTTTACCCGGCCACGCTCCTGCTCTGTCCGTCTCGGTCCGAGGCGCGCGCGGCCCCGCTCCCTAGGGCGCACGCGCGCTGGCAGTGTGAAATTTAAAGGGACAGTGTGGCGGTAATTGGCCATTACCGGACACTGCCCCTATTTAGAGCCGGCCTCTTCCTGGCAGCCTTGCCGGATCTTTAATGCTCATAGCCTATCGACTACGAACCAGAGCCCCCTGTCCCTGACCACGAGCCTGCCTGACGAATCTGTACCTCGCCTACCCTTGGCCGCCACCGCAAGCAAGTTCCGCCAGTGGAAGCGACCTGTTAGATTCCCGCCGCAGCAAGTACATCCCGCTTTGCGGCGGGCTCTGGTGAATATTGGGACCTACTTAGATTCCGCTCCCTGGCGTGGGCTTCCACCATCGCTTGTGGTGGTCCAGCGGATCCACTACCAGACCGTTACAGTAAGATCCGGCCATGGATCCCGCCAAGGTGCCATTACCCAGCCTGGCGGATCTAACGACCATTGTTGCCCGCCAGTCCCAGCAACTTGGTCACCAGGCACAGCAACTGAACCAGCTATCCACCATGTTGCAGCAACTCACCACTGCCCAGCAGAAGCAACCTTCACACTCTCCCGTGGTTGTCCCTGCCTCTGCGGTTCCTCTGGATCGGGGAGGCCCCAAGCTTCGGCTGTCGCTCCCGTCCAAGTTCGATGGAGATCCGAAACTATGCAGGGGGTTCATCACCCAATGTTCTATGCACGTGGAGCTGATGGCCGATCAGTTCCTGTCCGAAAGTGCAAAGGGGCTTTCTGGTACCCTGTTTCCCCGGGAACCCCCTGGCATGGCTCATTTCTGTGCGACAGGAACGCCCGGGTGAGGGGCGGACCTACGTCGTTCCTCAGTGAGTTCTGCGTGTGTTTGAGGAATAGCTGCATCCCCCGTGAGACGCCCCCCTAAACCTATGGCCAGGGGATTTGTCCGTGGGAGACTCGCGGTGCAATTCCGCCCTTACCCTCGAGCTGTCAGGGAACGGGGCTGCTCTGTGCACCAACTTCAAAAAAAGGGCTTCAAGCCGAGTTAAAGGACGTATTGGCCAAAGAACCCCCATTTCCCTCAGTGTTTGATCGGTTTGGCCCCCCGCATTGATGTCACTTCTTGAAGGGGAAGAGGAATTTCGGCAAGGGTCGTTACCCCCAAACCTCCCCGGTTTCCTCGAGTGGCACCGGTGTTCCAGGGCCCCCCTGGACAGTCGCCCAAGTCCCCCGGGGGGACCCCATGGATTGATCGGCTCATCTCAGAGCAAGATTTGGCCCGCAGGGAAAAGGAACTTGGCCCTCTACTGTGGCACCCCAAAGGCATTACCGGGGTTGCCCCAAACATCCCAAGCTTTCGGGAAAAACTCCCGCCCTAGTTTGTGGGAGAGGCATTCTAAGTGCAAACTCCCTTCTCCACGCTTTTGTGCCGTGCGGGTCGTGACTGAAGCTGGAATCTCGTTCCAAGCCCCGGCTTTTTCTGGATTGGGCTCGCCGGAACTTTACCCATCTGTTTTGGGTAAAGCGTACGTCTTCGGGGTCCCCCCTGAGAAACCCGTTGTGCCCTCTTGTCAGCGGGGAGCTGCTTGGGGAAACCATCCAGTTTGTCCCCAAGCCACGTCCCCCCAGTAGGGGTGCTAAAAAAGGAAGGATTACTTTAGTGTTGCCCGCTCCTTGTCGGCGGTTCTATCGGGCTTCCATGGCTACGGCTCCATTCCCCCTCGTGGATGGACGACTGGTGAAGTAACTCGCGGGGGTCAAAATTGCTGAGCCCTGTTGGTACACCTGCCAGGGTTCCCTGCTTCGTACGACCCTCCGCGAGCCTTGCCGGTCTACCACCCAAATTTTTGGAGTTTGCCGATGTGTTCTGGAGAAACAAGCGGAGGATCCTCCCACCACATCCCCCCACGAAGTCCCATTGAGCTCTTCCCTGCACGCCTCGACGAGGTCGGGTTACACCCTGTCAGTTCCGGAGTGCGGGCCATGTCCAATTTATTTCAGGGAATCTGAAAAAGGGGTTCCCCGGAAATCCCCCTCCCCCGCAGGGGGGATTTTTCTTCGGGGAAAGAAGGACGGCTCCTTAAGCCCCTGTCGATTATGGGGCCTGAAAAAAGTCACAGTAAAAAAATGATCCCCATTCCCATTGATCATTGAACTTTTCGACCCCCCTTTGTGGGAGCTAAGGTCTTCACCAATCTGGTTTGAGGGGGGCCAACAATATGGTTGTATCCGCAAGGGCGATAAAGGGAAGCGGGTTCAACACCGGGACGGGCACTTCGAGTATCTGGTCATGCCATTCGGATGTGTAAGCTCCTGCCGTCTTCCAGGAGCTTGTGAATGACATCTTTAGAGACCTCCCCTCACCTGTGTAGGGTCTACCTGGAGATTCTTGGTGTACTTCCTGACCCCGAAACCCACCGCAGCCCTGTCCGTAGGTGTTGGGGTTTTCCGGTTAAAAACCCGTATGCCAAGCTGGGGAAATGCATCTTCCACCAAAACCAGTCCTCCGTTTTTGGGATACTTCTCTAACCCAAAGGGATATGGAGGATCCAGCGAAACTGTGGCCATGTTGCAGTGGCCACGCCCAATCGGCCCTGCGAGCCCTACAGCGTTTCCTTGGGTTTTTTAACTACTTCGCCATTCTTTTTTCAATTTTCGACGCTGTAGCTCCCATAGTGGTGTTTCGAAGAAACCGCTAACCCCCGTAGCTGGCCCCCCGAAGTGAGGAGGCATTCTTAGCTCAGTCTGCCTTTGCCCCTGCATCTTCCCTTTTTCCCGGGTGGGTCCCGCGGGGACCCTTCAGTGGAAGTGGATGCCTCATCTGGGGGGGGGGGTTTGGGTGTTCTACGCAAAAAAAGGGCCCACGGGAAGACAGTAACGTGTGGCTTCTTTTCCCGGGTTTTTGCCGGGAGAGGGAACTACAAAGATTGGCGACGAGGCTAAGCAAATTAAACTGGTTTTGGGGAATGGGGTTTTCTCGGGGAAGGGGCTCGCCATCCCCCTAGCTCATTGGATCACAAAAAACCTCCAGTACCTCCAGACTGCTCAGCGATTAATCCACGCCAGGGTAGGTGGGTCATTTTTTTTCTCCCCGGTTGACTTCCAGATCACTTTTGGCCAGTGGAAAAGAACATGAGGCGATGCTCTTCTCATGCCCCGAATGGGGGGTGAAAAAACTATCCTGAGCAATAAATTTCCCCCCGAAAGTTTATCTCGGCTCTCCAGTTGAAACCCCCTGGGAAAGGGTTCCCCCGGGGAAGACTTACGTAAGCCCTGCTCTTCGCAGAGTATCTTTAAAAAGGGGGGCTTGCTCTTTGGGGGGCCGGTCACCCCGGGGCCCCCAAAAAACATTCCTCTTGATATCACGGTTCTATTGATGGCCTTTCCCTCGTTAAAGATTGTCAAGGACTTCATTGGTCTTTTTAACCCTTTTGCCCGAAATTCTGCAAATTTATTAAACCCAAAGGTTTTAAAAACCATTTATACCCTCCCAAATTAAAATTTTCCCTTTTTTTAAAAACAAATTTTTACTAGATTATCTAAAATTTTTAAAAATCAAAACCCTATAAATTACCACTACATACCTAGATGATACAGCTTTTACTGTTTTACTACCCGCCCAAGTGGAGTAATCCCCCCGAAAAGGCGGCTCGCTTTTGTGACAGACAATATCACAAAATTATGTATAAACCCTTAAATTTTCCCCGCTATCCCGGCGCTTTTCCCCCGTTTCCGTTTTAGGGGGTTTATCAGGGGATTTAAAAAAAATCTCGCTGTGGGAAAAAAAGTACGCTATATTTTTTCAACGCATATACCAAAAAAGTCTTAAATTTAAAAATATTTTTCCCATAAAAAGTTTAATAGGGAGACTGATAAATTTGTTGAAGCTGTCAGGTATAAGTATGATGCTCCCCACAGCCCTTTTTGGGATGCTGGCACCCCGGAAAAAGGGATACAGAGCAAAAAACATCTCTGGGTTCCCTTAAATGCCTCTTTAAAGGCCCCTCAAATGTTAACGAAAAAAAGGGGGGCCCCTAATGTTTCCAGATTTTGGGAATTTTTACTTTTATACTTATTGCCCGGGGGTTTCCCTTTTAAGGGTTTATTTACCCGGCGTTCCGGATATTGGGACTGCGCTTTTCCGGAAGAGAAAAAACATGTTTATTTCCCGGGTTAAAACCGCCGGGGGGAAAAATAATGCGCATGGCTGAGAAAACCCGCCCAAAACCCTGCGGCGCCCGGGTCTCCTAAAAAGCTTCAATGCGCAGTTGAAAAAGGATACATGTCACTTCCGGGTAGTGCTGCCGGATCGAACCATAAAATATTTTAAAAGGGACAGTCGACCTCTTCCCCTAGAGCTCAACATACGTGCCTGACTCAAGACTCGCTACAACGGTAGCACCGATAACTCGTCATCACCCCGTAAACTCACCTTTATATAGATAGCAAGTTTTTATGGGGGGACTCTTCCCTTTGTTCTCAAGATTTCCCAAAACTATTAATTTTAAAGCGACATGCTAGGTTAATAGGGGCCCTTTTTTTACTGGGCCAAAAAATTTGGGGGGACAAGTTCCCTGTCCTCAGCTGAATTAAATTATGGACCCGTTGGTAAAACAGTGAAAAATTTAATGAAAAATTATAATTTGATGTGATAAATATTGATGGGCAGATCTGAACTAATAGTGGTCCCCTTTTGGGGGAGTGGGGGAACAAGACAGGCAGAGTGAACAGGCCCCAAAACAGAGTCTATTCAATAAACAAACCAAAATTTCAAAGATTCGTTTAGGCCCCTTGGATGAACCCGAAAACCTTTCGATAAAAAACCATTGGGCCTTTTTCATAGAAATTGTCTACCCCATTCTCCTCCTCTGGGGGATGGTCTCACGACCTCTAAGATGAGAAACGCAGGAGATTCCCATTCACCATTATGATGTTCCCACACATGTCGGGCTACTGGCGTGTCTCTCCTATTTCGTATATCCCCCAGATGTTCTCCCACCCTTCTTTTGAATGTTCTCCTTGTTTTTCCAATATAATTAAGTGGGCAAGGGCATATACACATGTAAACTACTCCTTCTGTCCTGCAGTTGGCAAAATCACGAATGAAAAATTGTTTTCCATTAGAGGCACTTGTGAAGGATTTAGTTTGTAATATGTATGGGCAGGCTACACATCTCTGCCCACATTTAAACATACCGATCGGTCTCCTTTCTAGCCACGTGCCTTGAGGGGGTATTGATGTATAGTGACTATGGATCAGTCTATCCTTGATGGATCTTCCCCTCCGATAAGTTATCAAAGGGGTTGAGGGAAGATATCCTTTTAGATCCTTATCCAACTTTAAAATTCCCCAGTATTTTTTAAGGATATTACACACTTCCAAATTTCTGTCATCAAAGGTTGCAACTATACGTGCCTTATTGTTGTCTTTATTTTCTTGGATTTTACCCTGTAGCAGAGTTGTCCTATTTTGTTTTTGTGCATGCCTGAAAGCTGATTCAAGGACTCTTGAGGGATATCCTCGATTAAGAAATCTCTCTCTCAAAATACCTGACTGTCTCCTAAAGTCCTCATCTCTGGAGCAATTTCTCTTTACTCTCAGAAATTGACCCTTCGGTATTCCTCGGTAATCGAGTAAACGTTATGTTTTAACAGGGATTATAATTTGCAGTGGTATCAGTCAGTTCCTCCTGTGCCCGCAACAAGACGGCTCGTCACACGCCGGCAGGCCTACTACATCCACTACCCATTCCTACTCAACCATGGTCCCACATAGCTATGGACTTTGTAACGATCTCCCTCCTTCGGCTGGCAATCACCATTGTCTGGGGTGATCAACATTCAGTTTTCCAAGGATGGCGCATTATTGTCCCCTTTGCCTGGCTGCCGTCTGCACCCCACCTGGTGAGTTATTTTTTATTATGTTTTTGTCTGCAGGGGCTCCCCAGCAAATCGTCTGGTGGGGGGGTCAGTTTTTTTTTCCAAGTTTTGGGCCGACTCTGTGTACCCAAACTAGGTGAAGCCGATTTTCTTTGCTTACCACCTCAGGAATGGCCAGGTGGAAGGGCTACCAGGTTTTGGGGGTTACCTACGGCACTTTGTCTTGCACGCCAAGATGACTGGTCCAACTTGCTGCCCTGGGTGGAATTTCTTTAAATTCCCCTAATCTAGTCCGCGGGGGGTTTTTTCCCTTCTACATTGTTTTGGGCTAAAAACCCCGCCCCCTCTCCCCCTGGCTTTTCCATCGAGGTCCCGGACGGACGCACTGGTCGGGGGCATGAAAACCCTTTGGTCCTGACCCGCCCAAAACCCTGCTTCGTGGTCGGGTGCATGAAGGGACAAGAGATAAAAAAAAAAGCCCCCCTCCTGTCTTCTCCCCCGGGGGACAAGGTTGGCCCCGGCCAGATTGTTCGCCCCCAAAAAAAATCCCCCTTAAAATGGGACCCCGCTTTGTAGGACCCTTTGAGGTCCTTAAACGCATAAACCCCGGGGGCCTATAAACGCCCGCTCCCTTTCCAACCCCTGCGTATCCCAACTCCTTTCATGTCTCCTTAAAACCCCCGGGCCCTTAAACATTTCCTTTAGAAGGCTGTCCCCCTCCGTCTGTGGTATGCCTCCCAAAGTCTTTGAGGCAAGGAAATCTTGGGTATGAGGGGACTAGAGGGAAAACGTTTTTTCTCGTTACTGGGAAAGGGGTTTTGGGCCCCAAAGGGAAAGGTCTTGGGAGCCGGAGGAGAACATCTTGGACCGCAGCATCATCCAGAAATTCCTCCACTCCAGAAAGAGGGGGCGGCCAAAGGGGGGGGGGGTATTGTCACGGAAGCCCCTCCGACCCTCGTCCCGGGTTGCGGGCGCATCCATCCCCCTATGCCAAGCGGCGCCCCCATCCCTCATGTCGGGTCGGGGTTCCGCTCGCCAGCCTGCAGGCGCTCAAGCCCACTTACCCGGCCACACTCCTGCTCTGTCCGTCTCGGTCCCGTGGCGCGTGCGCGCCGGCAGTGTGAAATTTAATGGGACAGTGTGCCGGTAATTGGCCATTACCGGACACTGCTCCTATTTAGAGCCGGCATCTTCCTGGTAGCCTTGCCGGATCTTTAGTGCTCATAGCCTATCCAGAAAGCGTTCCAGAAAGCCTTGTTCTGATTTCCTGTGTACCGTACCTTCTGCCTGTCCTCGACCACGAATCTTGCTGCCTGCCCTGACCCGTTGCCTGTCCACGACTACGAACCATAGCCGCCTGTCCTGACCTTCTGCCTGTCCCTGACCATGAGCCTGCCTGATGAATCTGTACCTCGCCTACCCTTGGCCGCCACTGCAAGCAGGTTCCGCCAGCGGAAGCGACCTGGTAGATTCCCGCCGCAGCAAGTCCATTCCGCTTTGCGGCGGGCTCTGGTGAATACCGGGACCAATTTAGATTCCGCTCCCTGGTGTGGGCTTCCACCATCGCTTGCAGTGGTCCAGCGGATCCACTAACAGACCGTTACAAGAATTATTTTTTTAAGTGAATAAAAATTATACATAGAATGAAGGGGAGGGAGAAGAGGTGAAGATGAGAGAAAATAAATATTTTTCTTTATTAAGACAAATTGCAAACTTTTCCATCTTTGCTTATACTATTGTTTTAAGAAATTTGTTTAGAACTGCACATCATAATGCTATTGCTTGGTAGCAGTTGGTACTGCTGAGGGACAACTATGTTCCTGTGAAGGTTTGTCATTGTCACTTTTACTATATGTGAGTGCTGGATCTTTGCATTACCAAGAGAGTATAAATTTATTAAATTATTAGAAATAGTAGTGGTCCTGTAGAAGGATGTACCAGCAAAGGATTTTGTGTTTTTTTACTCGGGTGTTTATTTAATGGTCTTATTTTTAATCTTGCCACGTTCAATAATAAAAATAATAATCTTGATCATCATTGTCGCTGTTATTATTTCTTCATTTATTTAAAGCTATTTAATGAATATCAACAAAAGTCATTTCTGTGCAATCTTTGTAGCCAAGGAAAATGATGTGGGTGCACTGTCTATATTTATGCAAAAAAAATAGATCTACAAATACAGGTATACATTAAAATACTGTTAGCCCTGTGTTCTTTTTTCTCCCACCTGTAGACTCACAAATTTATTTAATTAAAATGTGGTGGCTTTTGCATATATCTTGGATAATGATGCTATTGTTAGGTAATAAGACATGACAGGATGCCTTTTATTAAGCTGTTTACCCATGCCTTGGGTAGGCTGGGAGGCACAGAGTCAAAGGCCAAGTGATTTCAACCATCCGAGACGTGCTGAAAAGTGCCAATAAAACACAGTCGAGTGTGTTTCTCGTAATGTATTTTGGACCTGAGAATGAATACAAGCCTGCGGGGAAGGAGTGTTGTTAACCTGAAATCTAATAGGATTGTTGTACCAATGCTCTGGGCTCAGGTGATAATATAAGGAGGTAAAAATCTACAATATTTTACAGTGTTATTAAAGAATAAACAAAACCAAACATTGATTCACACTCAAAATCTTTTAAAAAAATTTAATTTACATTTATTTTAGCCTTTATCCACAGGCATAGCTACAATTAGTAGGTCCCCACATCAAAATGAGGTGGGACCCCACCAACAAGTGACAATAAACAAAAGCATAAGTAGCAATAATTAAAAGTATAAATAATAGCACCATATATTAGGAAATAGTGTTATTATCGACAAAGTTGAAATCGGCATGGTTTTTATGTTGATCGGATTTTTTTAGATCACACGATAATTTAGGTGAAAATCTGTGCATAATCTATTAATATCGCGACATTTTCAGCGCTTCCTGTCTTTTTTGCGGCCAGCAAATCAGCTTAGAGAATAGAGCAGGGTGAGCTGGGTGTGCGACGTCATGACTGGGATGTGTATGGTTGCGATTGGCTGGAAAAATCACATGACCTCGTTTTACATAGAACAGCCTTCCTGTTCAGCATCATTTGTGTGTCTGTGTATCATAAGACGGGAGGGTGTGCTCGGTCTCTCTCAAAACAGCTCAGCGGAACTGTTCTATTTGTTCACACAGACAACTATGTTTCTTTTAGTTTGTTGAAACAACACTAGAACATTTGTAGGCTTTAAAAATGAAAGGAGGGGGTGGGAGAATATGTGCAGCCAGACTGTGCTTTGACCCTGCATTGCAATGGGTTTTTATTAACAGTTTTTGGTGAAATATTACTTGTATGTTGTGCAGCCTGTACTTATATTAAGATACAAATCTTTTTTAGTAACTGCAGGTGTATTTGATAGGTGCAAAACTCAACTTTTATTATCTGTACACGATTTAATAAGATTTTTTTTCACTTTGGTGCAGCTCAGTTTTGTTCAAAGACCAACTTTGTTCTTACAATAGGATACAGAACTTTTCTAGTCACCGCAGGTGTTTTTCATAGGTGCATAAATCACATTTTATTATCTGTACACAATTTATTTACGTGTTTTTTACCTTGGCGCAGTCCAGCTTTGTTCAAAGATCCATTTTTTACTTACAATAGGATACAGAACTTTTCTAGTCACCGCAGGTGTATTTATAGGTGCAAAAAAAACGTTTTATTATCCGTACACAATTTAATTAGGTTTAGTTCACTTTGGCAAAGCCCAGCTTTGTTCAAAGACCCATTTTTTATTACAATAGGATACAGAACTTTTTAGTCAAAAGCAGGTGTATTTATAGGTGCAAAAAACCACCTTTTATTATCCGTACATAATTTAAATAGGGTTTTTTTACTTTGGCGCGGCCAGTTTTGTTAATAGACCATCTTGCACTTAATTTAATACAGCAATTTTCTAGTAACCGAGGTGTATTTATAGGTGCAAAAACCACCTTTATTATCCTATACATTTAGTAATGTTTTTTTTTCACTTTGGTGCGGCCCATTTTGTTCATAGAGCCACCTTTCACTTAAATTTGAATACGCAATTTTTGTAGTCACCACAGGTGTATTATAGGTGCAAAAAAAGCCTTTTATTATCCGGATACATTTCAAATGGGTGTTTTTTTTATTTTGGTGCCCCCATTATTTGTTCATAACCACCTGCACTAAATTTGAATACAGCAATTTTGATTCACCGAGTTTAAAATTTAAGGTGCAAAAACCCTTTTTTAAAAACCGTACAAAATTTAATTAGTTTTTTTCCCACTTGGCGCAGCCCACTTGTTCTTTTCCCCCTTGAAACTTACATTAAATAAGCAATTTTGTAGTCACCGCGGGTTATTATAGGTGAAAAAACCTTTTTTATCCTATACGATTCTCAGAAACCCCCCCGGTAAAACCCCGAGGAAACCTACTTTTGCCAAAAAAAAGGAAAAAAGTTATTGACTCGAGTATAACCCTAGGGGGGAAAATTTCAGCGCTACTGGTAAATTTTAAAAAAAAAAAATAGTACCAAAAAAATTACAAGGCAGGTATATGTCCCCCTGGAGGTATAGGCATTTAATGCCCCCCCATAGGCGATAGGCTGGTAAGGCAGTTTAATGTCCCCCCATTAGGCAAGGGTTATGGGCCCCTGGGGAAATTCCCCCCCAATAACGGGCTATAGGTCCTCATAGGCGGGGCATAGGCAGGATAGGTTTCCCCTAGGCGGTTAAGGCAGTAATTCCCCAAAGGGCAAGAATTCCCCATAGGCGGGTTTTATAGGCAGGTAAGGCCTCATGGGAGTATAGGTCCCCCTAGGAGGAAAAGGTCCTCATAGGCAGGGATAGGCAGTTTTGGCAGGTAAAGGTCCCCCCTGGGAGGCTATACAGGGTATGGCCCCCCGGGCAGGTTATGGGCAGTTAGGGCCCCCATAGACGGGTTTTGGCAGGTATAGGCCCCCAATAACGGGTTGTCGGCAGGTAAAAAACTTTTGGGGGTAAAAAAAAAAAAAAAACCCCATAGACAGGTTGTCGCCGGTATAGGACCCAAGACGGTTATCGGCAGGTAATGGCCCTGACAGTTTCGGCAGGAAAGGGCCCCATAAAATGGTCGGCGGGAAATATCCCCATAGACGGGTTTGTCGCAGGATATGGCCCCATAAAACATTTTATCGTAGTTATGGGTCCTCTAAGCAGGAATAGGAAGGCATAGGCAGGTTTAAAACAAAAAACCCATTTACTGGCTCCCCGCTGCTCCGCTCCCCGCCCTCCGCCCCCGCCCGCCTCCCCGCGCTCTCCTTCCCACACAGGGGATGTCATCGGGCCGCGAAACCAGCGTATGACACACTTCCCTGTCCCGGAAACTGGGGCGGCCGCAAGTCTGCGCCGGCCCGGGGCCCCCCCCCCACCCCCCTTTTCCGCTTTCCTCAATGGCCCAAATCCCGGGGAATAAGCCTGGAACCCCTTTTTCTCGGCAATCACTTACCTCCCTAGGGGCTGCATATAGCTATGCATCCCTGCGGACTCGGGGCCCAACGCAGCGCCCCCAGTCCCACATTCTCGAGTATAAGCCGATGAGGGATTTTTCGCACATTTTTTTTGCTGAAAAAAATCGGCTTATACACGAGTATAACGGTACATTCAAATAGGGTTTTTTTCTTTGGGGCGGCCCAGTTTTGTTCATAGAGCCACCAAATTTTTAAATTTTTTTACAGCAATTTTGTATCAGCAGGTGATTTTTGGGCAAAAACACCTTTTTTATCTGTACACAAATTTTTTTTCGTTTTTCATTTGGCGCAGTCCACTTTTTTCATAGAGCCACCTTGCCTTAAATTTTGAATACAGCAATTTTTGTAGTCACCGCATGTGTATTTATAGGTGCAAAAAACGCCTTTTATTATCCGTATACATTTCAAATAGGTGTTTTTTTACATTTGTTGCGGCCCCAGTTTTTTGTTCATAGAGCCACCTTGCACTTAAATTTGAATACAGGAATTTTGTAGTCACCGCGGGTGTATTTATACCGTAGGTGCAAAAAACACCTTTTATTATCCGTATACAATTTAATAAGGTTTTTTTTTACTTTGGTGCGGCCCAGTTTTGTTCATAGGAGCCACCTGTCCGCGCTTAATTTGAATACAGTAAATTTTGTATTTACTTTTGGTGTATTTCATTGTTGCAAAAACCACCGTTTGTTATCCGTATAATTTTTAAATAGCTGTATCGCACGTGGTGCGGCCCTAGTTTTTTTCAAATAGTCACATTGTACGACAATTCTGATAGGAAAAATTTCTAGCACCTGTTCTCATTTGTCATTGCTGCAGCAAAAACTGATTTCTCATCCACTACTTCTGAATAGTTTTACATCGCTCGTGAACTCTCAGTTTGGCGCAATAGTGCCCTTGTATGATATTTTGTTGAAAACTATCAATTTCGCTAATCCTACGTGGTCAGCTGAAAATACCTGGTACTGAAGGAAGATACAGCTGGTTGATTTGTTCTATCGGGTTCTTCACCAGATCGCATTTCACAGGTATTCGTCAAAAAACATTTCAGGTTCTAATCTAGTGTGGTGTAGGAAATTAGAGGGATATTTTAAAATAGGCTGTGATTTTGCCGTCTTTAATAAGAGACTTTCAAAAACTCTTCATAACCTTCTTTTATTCTTCTAACATTGAGCGAAATTCGGTGGTAAGCGAGCAAGAGTGGGTGGACATGGAGTAAGTACGAGAGAAGGTGCTCTTCCAGTGATTGGCGACAACACGCATGCCCGCGGATCGTCGAGTTTCCAGAGACCGTCAGGCCTGTCATCGCTAGGTCAGGCCCCTGTGAATCTTCAGTAACGAACAGCTTCGCCAATCTGTTCTTCAGTGGTTAATTGCAAGCCTGCATCAGCAGTCTAACCTCCTCGTCCTCCCTGTCACGCGCCACAAATGTCGTCATCAGCACATCACAGCATCCGTCCCAACATGAATGCAACCGAAATGTCAACGTCGTGTTCCCAGCCACTGTGGATAATCCATTTTCTGAAGACTCTTTGATGACAAAATGCGGTTGGGGTCAGAAGGCATGTAAAAGATCAAGAGGCCAAAGAGATGATTTGGTCTGCTCTGACGCCCAGTTACTAGTGTGGCAGAGCCTGATGAGAGGAGGAGAAGGAAGCCGGTCAATCGCAAAAATCCACGGGCGTCGCAACGCCTTGCAGTGCCTCTTGCTTGTAGCCCGCAGCTCCTGGATGCAGAATTTCCATACCGACCAAGTCACCTGTGTTGATTGATGATATGACATTGCGAACCAACCGTGTCATTTTCCCGCAGAATTTGCATTGCGATGCTTCATCACTGACAGGAGGAAGACAATGTGGTTAAGTGTCAATACTGGACCCGCCTTAAAAAGGGAGAGGGCGGTCCAGAAGTCCACTGATATGATTCCGCCAGCCACGGTCAGCGGAAACCGCCGCTCCTCGCTTATCGCCGTCCAAAAAGGGCCCAGGAACCTCTCAAGCCTGGGCCTTCGTTTGATGCAAGCCTCTGATTCCAACCCAGCGATGTCAAAGCCGCCTTTGCCATAAACGCATCAGTAGAGTCAAGAATCTTAGGTGTTTAACCACCACCAACATTTCTAGTCACATGCACGAATGCATGAGTTGAAATGGAGTGAACACTTGCCCAAAGAGGCCACTACTGATGCTGGTCTTCCCAACCACTGTCCACACCCTCTGTCTCCCGCCTCCTCCTCCTCCGCCACCACCAAGCATTCCTCAGCTGCCCATCCGTGACCTCTAAGATTCATGATCAGGGATCAGCCTCCGCTTCAAGCCTCCACCTCGTTGAGTACCACCAGCACCACCAGAGACCCATCTACCCCTTCTCCTTCCACCAATTTGACGACCTGCGCGCGCCATAGCAGCGGCCAGTCTAGCAGCAGCTTCTGTCTTCAGGTTTTTGGAGCAGAAAAAAACTTTAACCCAAACCATCCCAAAGCCAAAAGCCTGATGTCAGCATTGCCAGGCTTTTGGCCTTGGAAATGTTGCCTTTCCGTTTGGTGACACAGATGGGTTCCGCCACGTCATGCCCTTGCCTGCCCCCCAAATACCAGATGCCGACAGGCTTTCTTTGCCATAAAAGCCTCTCACTGCCCTGGCCAGCCACGTTCATCTGTGTGATTCTAAAAGTGATATAGCCGTTTGTCTTGCATACTGTGTCTGGAAAAGTCCACCTGACTACGACACAAAATGGACTAGTAAGCACGGCCAAGGCCACTATATCTCTGTGACAGATCACTGTATGACTGGGTGGATGTTTCTGGTGGTGGACTGTGGCGTCTCAGGCTCAGCGCACGCTCTTCAAAAACCGCGGGATGGTACAGGGCTCTTTCCCCCCAAGGTACTCTGGTGGCATCACGTGCCCAGAGAAACCATGGCCGTGTTGAAATTAATCTGTCTTGGAGAAACCGTCCACAGACACAGGTCAGGAGCTTGTGGGACGGCTCTCCGCACGAGACCGAGCACTGGCCGGGTGACAAGAACCTTGTGCCAGGCAAAGGTGTTGTGCAATAAAACGTCGAAATCTGCTGGCCCTCCCCTTAAGATCGGTGGCGTGGGAGCACATCCCTTGCCTGGCACATTCATGACCTTGTCGTCCCATAAATTTACTAAAGCGCTACCCGGGTCTTGACTCCTGCTGAAGGGAGGGTTTCGAGGTCTGAGTTCACACTTCCCCCCGCCCTTCGCACCCTGCTTCGTCTCGCCTGGCTTGGCGTTTTCAGTCGTCAGCTGGGCCTCCCCGTAAACCGACCTCCCCCCCCCCCACTCTCAATTGTTGACGTGCAACACGCTGGAATTACCACCCTCCTCATGCACCAGCGATTGTGGCAGCAGCATAATGCCATTACGCAGTACGAAGTGACACATGCCTGACAAGCAGCGGTGCGACCTCGGGGTGTTGCGCCACCGAGATTAAGGCAGTGAAAGAATCTCAGCACCATTCTTGCCATTTTTTGAAGAAGCCACCAATATGGTCAGTGCGGACAATGGCCCTTGTCAGCATGACCATTGTGTGCATCTTAAGTTCTTGGACGATTCGGTTGGGACACTCTGAAAAATCAGGTCCCACCAGCGACGGATGATGATACAGACAACAGATCCAGACAGCGGAGCCTTTCTCATCCCTCGAGATCCACAAGGCCGACAGTTTCCTCTCAATTTTATTGGTCTTCATTATGTAAGTGGTTCGGGTCCAGGCTAGTGCAGAAGGCGGCGCCTCATCTCTCAGGTGCGATCATCTTAGCAAGTCAGAGCTGTGTTGAATCTGTCGGAGGAAGCGGAGGGAGGAGGAGAGGTATTCCGTAGATCACCGACGTTCCGACGTCCCGGCCTTGGAAAGAGGTTGGGCTCAAATTTGAGGCGAGGAGGAAGAATGAGAAAGATGAGTTTGCTAGTGCCCCTCGAACACCCAGAGGCTTGGAAATCAAGGCACCATCTCTCACATGAGTGCTTGGAATGCTCCATTTCCTCCAAATGAGTCCTCGCATAAGACCTCAAAATGAAACAACAGTTACTGAGTGGCCGCCATCTGGATCCCCGGTACAAAACAAAACTCAGCACTTTCCTTCCACCCAACCCACCCAAATAGAGAGTAAAATGCAAGGAAAATGGAGACGTTTCTGATTGATTAACTGGAGACATCTGTTTTGTCCTGCTCACGTTCTTCAAATGTCATGGTGGAACAAACGTCAGCGACGTGACAGCAATAGAGTGCCAAGCAGCCATAGTGGCAGCAGCGGCAAGGTGGCAGAAGGCCTAGTGGGTGACCTCTGGCAATTTTATTTAGCCACCGTCACCAACGCATGTAATAGCAGGTAAACATACAACACACAGAACCAGCTTAATAATCATGGTGCAACGCTAACTGCGTCCTCAACACCGATTTTTTGGATGTGTGTTTCCCGTACCCATAGAACTTTCTGGATATCCAAAATGGATGAATGTCCCGAGCTGGCTCACAGCCACGCCATAAGAGGAGTTGGTCCCTGCCATCAGCCAGCGTCATATCTGTAATCGGTACCTTCAGCACAGCCGGAGGAGTCATTACAGAACAAAACGCATCCGGCTATTCCACAGATAAGTGTGGATCGTTTCTGTTCATCCAAGAAGAATCAGGCATGGATCTCTGATGGTGGTTGTGTACGCCCCAATTGCCGAGTCACCGGATTAGTTGCCCGGTCTACTTCCATTCCTCTTCAAACAGAAATGGTCCCTCTGAAAACTTTTTTTTAAAATGATCATTTCTAATGCAATTTTTATTCTCAGTTCCCAAAATGTTTCATTTTTCGCTGGTTTTGGCTGAGAGGAGACTGTAAAAGAACACCAAGGTTTCATGACCAAACCCTATCCATTTATCACTTACATCATTTCTTTTTCGCATTGTCCAATGGTTTTGAGGTCATGGTGCTGTGAGATACAACTAGTAATCAATGTCCTTTGTGGACAGAAATGTTGCTTTCTTAAGTGGCATTTCTCCCTCACAATTTTTAACAGTGGCTGGAGAAGTCATTTTTATAAATTTTGGGCTTCCATGCTGCATTGAAATGCAGCAATACTACAGGTCCTATTATATAAAAATTGTTGGTTTCTAACATCAAATTTGTATAATTTTGGTCATGGTGCTGTGTGAATACAGCTAATAATCTGTCCTTTGGAACAGAAATGTGTCTTCTAAATGGCATTTCTCCCTCACTATTATTAACAGTGCGTAGAAGTCAGTTTTAATAAATTTTGGGTCATGCTGCTTGAAATGCAGCAATACTACAGGTCCTATTATTATATAAAAAATGTTGTTCTAGACAGACATATGTTGCTTACAATTGTCAAAATGGTGGCTCAAGGGTCATGTTTTTTTAATTTTTGGGGGCATGTTGCTGTGAAATGCAGCTATACTACAGTATCCTATTGTACAAAAAATGTTGTTTCTAACAGACATTTTTTTCTTCACAATTGTCAAGAGTGGTCCTCAAGGTGATGTGCTGTCAGATACAGGAATAGGTAGGATACTGTTAATGGAACACAAATTAGCAAAATGACTTGTTTTTTTCAAGATCTTTACAGAGCGAGCAATCTCTGTAAGAGACAACCCGTTTAATACATTTAAAAAAAAGAAAACAAAGATGTGGTGGATTCCATTGTATTTTAAAAATGTGTTTTCTAAAATTAAACTACTAAAAAAATTTGCATGCACAAAATGATACAAATATTCCTCTTAATTGTACAAGGGGGTACAGGAAGACTTGAACAGATGTAGGTTACCCAGGACAGATATAGTCAATGTCCATTTCAACTAAAATGGTGGTTGAAAGACTCCTTTTTCAGGGACTTTTTAATCTGTGGGTCAGACAGGTTTAATGGTCATAGTGTGGTACAGAACAGGTATAGTCAATGTCCAGTTCAACTAAAATGGTGGTTGAAAGACTCCTTTTTCCGGCACTTTTTAAATCTGGGGGTCTGACTGGTTAAATGGTCATACTGTGGTACAGAACGGGTATAGTCAATGTCCAGTGAAACTAAAATGGTGGTTGAAAGACTCCTTTTTCCGGCACTTTTTAATCTGGGGTCATGCAGGTTTGGGGCTCATGTTGCGTTCCAGGACAGGGATATCCAATGTCCAGTTCAAGTAAAATGATGGTTCAAATCATACTGCCTTCTGGTACTTTTTAAATTTGTGGGTAAATGCAGGTTTAAGGGTCATGCTGTGGTACAACACAGGGATAGTGAATGGTGTGTGACTTTTTTTCTGTGGCTTTTATAACCTAAGTGTGTTGCCTAAGATGTAGCACGTATACATTTGACTGTTGTGGATATTAATTCCAGCTTCTCCAGCCCTGTTTAGGTGTAATAATGAAGGTGTTGTTCCTCCCCCATAGATTTTAATGGTCATCGGCGATAATCTGTTATCGACTATCGGAAATCGTCTTGTTAATTTCCGATATTGACTATCGACCCGATGCCAATAGTCGACGTAATCGCTCATCACTATTAGGGAACGCTAATAGTAGTGCTATATAGCAGAAAGTCACTAAAAGGAAACAATGTTCTTGTATCTGGGTGAGCTACCTGAACCTCTGGGCCCCATAGCAGTCATAATGGCTATACTTGTGCCTATGCCTTTAACATTAATTGCAGGTATAGTGATTAGTGTGACTACATAAACTAAACCTTCAGACAGCTACTCCCTAAATTGCCTTAAAATAGTTTGTGATTGCAGGGTACTGAGCAGTTGGCACGGCAGCAGGGGATTGTAACACCCTGCAACATATTAGAACCACACAACAGTATTGCAGTGTAGTGTACAAGTGATTGTGCCCCCTGGAGGCCACAAAACATAAAGGGACTAAGAAACAGAACTAAAAAAAGTTTGATATATCAAAATGTAACCTTTATATTGAATGAAAATAAAACAAAACTCCAAAATTTAGGTATTTTTGGTCACCTTACCTTACAAAGAGATAAAAAGTGATTCAAAATGTCTTATGTATACTGAAATGGTACCAATAAAAACTACAACTTTCCAATTAAAAAAAGCCCTCACACTGTTTTGTTGACAAAAATATTAGTTATTTGTCTTAGAATATGGCGATGCAACACAAATTAGGAAAAAAAGCAGTTGAAACCAATATGTTACATACACTATATAAAAAGACACATCTACATGTTTTTCTCACTATCTGACATGAAATCAGAATAACCCTTACCTGTTTTAGGTCAATTACGAACCTAAATTATTTATATTTGCCAAATGCCAGAGTAAGGAGAGAGATAATTTTTTTAAGGCAGTTTTAGAACTTTCTACAAAGTCAAAAGTTTACATACACTAGGAGTACTATTAGAGATGGGCAAATTTCTCAAAATTCGATTCGGGTCACTTCGCCGAATTTTCCGACAAAATTGTTTCGGTCCGAATTACTTCGGCACGAATCGCGTTAAAAGCAGCTAATTTCCAGGCTGCACAGACCCTTCGGGGTGCTGTAGAACGTTGTGCCATGCTTAAATATGCAGAGGGGAGCTTGGTTTGGCCCTTTATACAATGTTTTGTTTTAGTATGCCCGCACATGACTGCCGCCCGCTTTTAAAATCGCTTTTTTTAAAAAATTTTTTCCCTGGGGCACTTAAGAGGGCAAAATGCCCAAAAAATAAAGGGGGGGCGGGAATGAAACCCTGAAAAAGTAAACCAGCGAAACTGGAAAAAAAAAAAGCTGGGGGAGCTCAGGGGGAAACCCAAAGGGGACAGAGGGGTGGGAGGTGTTTGGGGGCCCGCCACAGCGGCAGAGGTCAGGAGTGGCCCCTGTGACTTTCCCTGGAGGTGGCAAAACGGAAGGAAGCCACAAAAGTGGCACAATAAATGAGAGCGGGGGTACGGTGTTGAAAAAAAAGGTTTATTTTTGTCCAAACCCCAGCAAAACAACGTTTAATTAACCCCGGGGATGTAAATTGCCCCAAAAAATTTTGAGCCCCACAAAATAGTAGCCTTTGTAGGGGTTTTACAATTGCGTGTTTTTTTCGCCAAAACAACAAGAGATACAGTTGTAATTAACCTTTGCTTTTTAAATTAGGCTAAAAAGGAAAAATTTTATATTTTGGCTTTGAAAAAGACGGTTTTTTTTTGTCAGCACCCCGCAAAAAAACGCTTAATTAAATCCCGGGATGTAAATTGCCCCCAAAAAGAATTGACCACAAAAATAGTAGCTTTGTAGCGTTTTAAACAATTGCGTGTTTTTAAGCCCCAAAAACTTGAGATACATTTTGAAATTTAACCCCTTTGCTTGTAAATTTTAGGCAAACAAAAAAAAGGGAAATATTTTTTGGGGTTTAAAAAAAGATGGTTTATTTTGTCAGCACCCCCAGCAAACAAACATTTAAAAAAAACCCCGGATGTAAAATTTCGCCAAAAAATTTTGAGGCACAAAATAAAAGTTTTTTCGTTTTAAAATTTTCCCCCGTTTTTTCTACGCCACACAACAAAAATACATTTTAAATTTAAAACCTTTTTGTTTTGGGGAATTAGGTACGGGAAAAAATTTTCAATTTTTTGGGTTGAAAAAAGTTTGGTTTTTATTTTTGTCAGCACACCAGCAAAAAACACTTAATTTAAAACCCCCGGTTTGAAAATTTCGCCAAAAAATTTGGGGCCGCAAAAAATAGAAACTTTGTAGGGGGCCCAATTGGGTGTTTTCTAGGGCCACACAAAAAGGTTTTAACAGTTTTAAAAAAAACCATTTGCTTTTTAATTTTAGGCTACGGGAAAAAAATTTTTCAAAATTTTGGCGTTGAAAAAGGGGTTTTTTTTTTTGTCAGCCTCCAGCAAAACAATGTTAAATTTAAACCCCCTGGAGGGAAAATTTGGGCCCCAAAGAATGGGGCCGAAAAAAAAATAGTAGCTTTTTTAGTATTTTTACAATTGCTGTTTTTTACCCAAAACCAACAAGAGTTTACAGTTGTAATTAACCTTTTCTTGTAAAATTAGGCTACAGGAAAAAATGTATATATTTTGGCTTGAAAAAGGATGGTTT
This sequence comes from Phyllomedusa bahiana, assembly GCA_025379985.1. Lineage (NCBI taxonomy): Eukaryota > Metazoa > Chordata > Amphibia > Anura > Hylidae > Phyllomedusa > Phyllomedusa bahiana. The sequence goes on along the minus strand of JAODAL010010747.1, from coordinate 46,459 downwards.
TTTTGGGGGTCACCACACCAGCAAAACAATGCTTAAAAAACCCCCGGGAAATTTTAAATTTGCCCCAAAAAAATTGACCCGCCAAAAATAGTGCTTTGTAGCATGTTAAAAATTGGTTTTTTTTCTACGCCCCACAAAAAAGGTACATTTTGTAATTAACCTTTGCTTGTAATTAGGCTACAGGAAAAATTTTTTAAAATTTTTGGCTTTAAAAAAAGACGGTTTTTGGGGGTCAGCAAACCCGCAAAAAAAAAACCCTTTTAAATTAACCCCGGAAAGGTAAATTTGGGGCAATAGAATTAGCAGCCAAAAATGAAGAGTGGATTTGTTTTGAAAAAAACGTGTTTCTTTAAATGAATAAAAACAGGAACTGGCTTAGATCCCCTTGGTTATTGAATGAAAATTCAGCTGCAGTGGACCACACGGGAAATTTTCAGATCCAAAAACCCCAAAAAATTGAAATGGGAACTTAAGGAAAAGTCTTTTGAGACAACTGAGAAAACCCCGACAAAAATTCGCTATATAAAAAATAAATTTTCTTCAGTAAGAGCTACCCAGCCCCGGCGCACCTTCCCTGAGGAGCCAGTGAGAGGAGTATAAGCCCCCGGGGCGTCGGGGCCCGGACTTATTTAGTGCGGTGACATCACAAAATTTCCCGTCATTCCCCTGTTTGGCCTCACCTCGCACATGCCGGCGGCTAGGCCCTTCTTCCCCCCAGCGGGTTTTGGGCCCCTTTGTAGCCCAAAGTCCCTCGAAACCCATTTTTACCCAATCAAAACCACTTCGTTCACCCAAGTCCCAAAAAAAAAAAGTTCGACTTCTTTTCCAAACCGAATTTTTCCCGTAAAAAAATTCAAAAACGAATTCCACTTCTTTTGAATAAATTCCCCCCATCTCTAATTACTATGCCTTCAAAAAATTTGGAAAAGGGCCCAATTGATGATGTCATGTATTGGAAGCTTCTGATTTGGGATTTATTACAAAATCTGATTTAAATTTAAAAAAACAAAACTGGGGATGAATTTTTAATGCACCCCAGAAACACCCCTGTTTTCGGGTGTGAAACATCAGGGGAAAGCCCTTAAAGAAATCAGCCAAGATATCAGGAAGAGATTTGTGGAACTTTTCACAAGTCTGGTTCACCCCCTTGGGGCAATTTCCAGATATTAAAAGGGCCCGGTTCTGTAAAAACAATTTTTACAAAAACAAACAAGAGGGGAATGTCCACCATCTTTACTGCTCAGGGAAGAGAGGGGTTCTTTTGCCCACAAGGTGTACGTGTTTTGGTTCCCCAACATGTGAAAAACCCACCCAAAAACAAAAGCAAATGCCCTTTGTAAAAGATCCCTGGGGGGAAAACTGGTAAGTTTGTGTAAAATTTCAACAGGGAAACAAGTACTTTTATAAAAAGGGGTAAAAGGCCCAACTCTGCCGGGAAAAAACCCCATTAGCCCAAAAAGAAACAAATAAAACCAGTTTAATTTTTGAAAATGCCACGGGAACAAAGCCCAAACATTTTTGAGACATGCCCCCTGTGGTTTTACAAAAACTAACATTAAAATTTGTTTGGCCTAATGACCTTTGGGTTACTTTTTGGAGGAAAAAGGGGGGAATTTTGGAAGCCTACCAAAAAAACCCCAAATTCCCAACTTTTGAAACAAAAGGGTTTGGGCCCGCATATGTTGGGGGGTTTGGGTTTTGGGATGCGGGAAGGGATGGGCACTTCACAAAATAGTTTTGGCATCATGACCCAAAAAAGATTTTTGTGGCAATACTGAAGAAAAAATCTAAAAGATATCAGCCAAGAATTAAAGCTTGGGGGAAATGAGTTTTCCCAAAAATGGACAATGACCCGAAGCAAATGCCAAACGGTTACAAAGTGGTTTAAGGGATAACAAAGTCATTGTTTTAAAGGTTTTCCAAATTTACAAAGCCCCCATCGCAATTTCCCATTGGAAAATTTTTGGGCAAAGCTGAAAAGGCATGGGGCAAAACAAAGGTTTACCACCAAACTTTGGGTCAGTTACAAGTTCTGTCAGGGGGGAAAAGGGCCCAAAAATTTCCCACCAACATTGTGAGAAGGGTTTTGGAAGGAAAAATCCAAAAGGTTTTAAACCCAAATCAACAGTTTTAAAGGGGAATGTACCCAAATTTCTAATGAAATGTTAAAGTAAAATTTTGTCTTTGCAGAAATAATAAAAATGCCCTTAAAAATTCTATCTTCAAATTTTCTGGATTTTTTCAAAAAAAAATAAAATTTTTGGGAAAAACCTTTTTTTGACCTAAAACGGGTAAATTTTTTTTCAAAATTTCCCTGTCAGAAATTTAAAAAAAAACATTTCAATTTTTTCTTTTTATATAGTGTATGTAAACTTATGGTTTAAACTATATAAATATATAAATTTGTTATTACTGAAATCATACCGAACCCTAGAACAAAGTTAACATGTAAATTTATATATCCAAAAAGGGGTCTTTAAGGAAAGCTTACAATAAAAAATTTTATTTTATATTCAACTCCAAAATTATTTTGGGGGGGTTTTCCAAAACTTATAGGGGAAGAAGGGGGGGGGGGGGTTTGGGGGGGGGGAAAAATTTTTCAAAAATTCGATTGGTCACGTCGCCCGGGAAATTTTCCGGGCAAAAATTAATTCGGGCCCAATTACTTTGGGGGGCGAATCGCGTTAAAAAAGCAAACTTTCCCGGGTTTCACAGAGCCGCAGGGGGCTGGTTTTTAAAGGTTTTTTTGCCATGCTTAAAAAATTGGGAGAGGGGGCTTTGGGTTTGGTTTTTCATACAATGGTTTTTTTTTAGTATGACTGCAGATGACTTTCCCCCGCTCTTAAGTCCCCTTTACCTTTTAAAATTCCCCGGGCACTTAAGAGGGCAAAAAAATGACCCCAAAAAAAATCAAAAAGGGGGAAAGTACCTTTATAAAATCATGCAGCGAAAGTGGGAAAAAAAAAAAGCTTTAGGGGCTAGGTGGCAAAATTAGTGACAGAGTGCGGAAAGGGAAAGGCGGCAGCCAAAAGCAAACATGAGGGGCAGGCGTGGCACAATGACATTTTTGGATTTTGGGAAAACAGGGGGGAAGCCCCCAGAAAGGCACCCAAAGTGAGAGCGGAGGTCCCCGGCGGCAGCAGCATTTAGGTTTAGGCCCTGGCCCCAATGCCCTTCTGGAGGTGGCAAAACAAGGAAAAGCCACAGAGTGGCACAATGAAAGAGCGGAAAGGTTCCCCGGCGGGAAACAGCATGAGGTCGGGGTGGCACAAAAGAACAGTGTGGAGGACACTCGGGAGCCACCCGCACAAACATGAGGTCAGGAAAATGGCCCCAATGACACGTGTGGGGACACAGCCCGCAGCCACAGCAGGGAGCATTAGGTCCCGAAAATGGCACAAAGACACAGTGTGGTAGGGACACGGCAACAGCCAAAAGCAGCTCAAAGAGGGGCACACAGGGCACCAAATGAAATTCTGGGGGTGGCAAAACAGAATTTTGGCCCCGGAGTGGGCCCAAACCACAGGAGAGGGGGACAAAGCTCAATAAGAGGGGGGCGTGGCAATGAATTTGGAGGTGGGAAAAAAAGTATTAGGCCCCAAATGGCAAAGAAAGGGGGTTTAGGAAACGGAGGTCAAGGGGCAGAAGCATGAGGTTAGGCAGTTGGGACAATGACTTCTGGATTTGGCAAAAAAAAAGGATAGGGCCCCAGGAGGGCACCCAAAGGGCTGAAGTGGGGGTCAAACAGCAGCAGTAAAGAGGTGGGGGAGTGGGGACAATGAATCCCGGGGGTGGAAAAAAAGGAGGAAGCCACAAAGGAAGACAGGGGCCTAGGGGGGGGTACGTCGGGGAGCCGCAAGAGGTCAGGCAGTGGCACAATTTACACAGTGTGGAGGGCACAGCAAACACCACAGCAACAGCATGAGGTCAAAAGTGGCACAATGGGCATTCTGGAGGTGGCAAAACCCGTATTAGGCCAAAGAGTGGCAAACAAAACACAGTGGGAGAGGTCACAACAGCAGCAGTACGAGGTCAGGGAGTGGCACAATGACATTTTTTCCCCCCCCTGGCAAAACAGTTTTAGGCCACAGTGTGGGCCCCCCAAAGACAAGTGTGGAGGGACGGCAGGAGTCACAGCGCGCAGAGGTCAGAGAGGGGGAAAAATGAACCCTTCTGGAGGGTGGCAAAACAGGAGGAAGCCACAGATTTGGGAAAAATTTACTGAGAGCGGAGGTCCGGCGGCAGCAGCATGAGGTCAGGCCAAATGGGACAATGAAAACAGTGTGGAGGACAAAGGGAGGGAGCCACAGCAGCCCGCATGGGTCAGAAAAGTGGGACAATGACAAAAATTTTGGGGGTGGCCAAAAAAAAGGGGTTTGGCCACAGAGTTGCACAATGCAGGGGATTTTGAGGTGGGCTGCGGCAGGAGCAACAGCATAGGGCAGGGGAGTGGGGACAATGAACATTTTGGATGTCACCAACACAACAGCAGCCCGCAGCATGAAGGGGCATAGAGTGGAAAAAATGGGCAGAGTGTTAAAGGGGGGGTTTGGAATACCAACCCCTTTGGTTTTTGGGTGGTGGGGGGCAGATGGAGAAAACTGGCACGATGTGTGGCACTCAGGCGGGTGGCGGCATAAAAAATAGTGGGTGGGCAGGTTGTTTGAACCCGGCTTTACGCCTAAAATCATTGGGGTGTGGAAATCCCCGGCCGATCCCCGCCCCATTCAAACTTGACAAAGGTCAGTCATTCCCCATTCCCGGGGACAAAAAGGGGTTTTCCTTGGGGGAACGATGGCCCCCGGCCCCACTGAACACCCGCTCTGATTCCAAATTAAATGGGGGCAAGGGCAGTTCCCAATGCAAACTCGGCAAGTTGCGGCCACACAAACCAGTTTGGCCCGCCCAAATAGTCCAGCGGGTTTCTAACTGAGGGTGGCGGGGTGCTGGGCCCAAAATAGGCCACAAAAACCTTTTTGGTTTTAGGGGACTGCCCCCAGGTCCTTTCTGTGCTTTCTTGGGGACCCACTCCCCCCTTGGCCCGGGGGAAGGAAGGTGCCCCATCATGACTCCAGGGGCTTTGGTTACTACTGATTTGGGCTGGGTAAATTCTCCTACCCCCCCCTTCCCCCAGCCCCCGCGGGAGTAGAAAGTGAGCGCAGGAACCCCCGGGCCAAGACCTGTCAAAGGGGTTGGGACGATGCGCCATAGGCAGGGGCCAACTTTATTACGGGGGGATTTCCCCCATAAATATTGAGTTTTTTCCTCCCTCTCAAAAAAACTGGGAAAAAGGTCCCATTTTGGACCGGGGAGCGAGGGTTTCCAAAAAGGGTTGGGGAGCCAGGAAAGGTTTATCCCCCTTGACGGGGCCCGACTATTGGGGTCACTAGCCAGGCCCAAAAAAGCAAGCTGGGGAAAGGCCAAATTTCACAAATGAAAATCAGAGGGGGGTTTCCCGCCCCCATTTCCACTGATTCTGCCACGGTGCCCTTTGGGGGCATCTGCCTCACTTCTATCACCATCCACCTCCCACCCTGCTCCTGCTCCTCCTCTCTTTTCACCTGGGGGAGAAAAAAACACTCAAATTTCAACAGACAATGCTTCTTCTCCCAAAGTCCCCCCTCCCCCCTCCCTTTTAGTCCCCAAAAGGGCTCCCTTTTGGCCACGAGATGGAGTCGCCACCCTCTCCAGCCCCCTTTCCCAGACAGATTTTTCAGGGATCTGTTTTTTGGTTTTAAGGGGAGTGGAAAGAGTTTTTCTTCCCCCTATTTCCGGGGACTGACAAAAAACTCCCCCTCTTCCCCAAAGGCCTCAAAAAAACGGAGGTGTCACGCATGAGCTGCCCAAATTTGGGTGACATCCAAATTTTACAAAAGGGGGGGGGAATTCCCTTTTGCCTGGATCATCAAAAAAAACGTTAATTCCCTTTTCTGTTCATACAGTTTGGTCCAAATTGTGCAGGGCCCCGGAATTCCAGGGGTGCGGGAAAAATTTTTCATATCAGAGTGTGTTGGGGGGAGGGCCGTTTTGGGGCCCCTGCCCAAATCGAGGAGGGTGTTTTCCCGGCTTTGTACGAATGGTTTAAAATGATGCACATTTCCCCGGCCAATTTTTTAGAATGTTCTTAAGGGTCGGTGGGAAGTTCGGGGAAAATTTTTTACAAACCAGAATTTTAAACGTGCGCCAAGCAGGGCGCATGGGCCCTCCCTCCTCGGGGGCGGGGCGGACACCCCTGTTCCTCCCAAATTTTCCGTTTACCATGGGTTCCCATTTGCAAATTGGCCGGGAAAAGCCAAACATTTGATTTCTTGCTGGGATGAAAGCTGGGGCCCTTTCCCCTGTGTGGGCTTTTTCGCCCAGGAAACCAAAGGGGTAGAACTGCCGGGGGAAAAAACCCCCTGTGCCCTTAAAAACATGTTGGGGATGATGGGGGATACTTGTGGAAAGGGTGAAATGGTGGTGATGGGGGGGAAGGGGGAGGGGCGGAACCCTCGGCGCAAAGGGGCAGCATTTTTACAAAAGTGGAGGAGAAAGCGGCGTTTTCCTGTCCAAATTGTTGGTGTGGCTGGGCCGGAAAACACAATAACCCCCGTGGGCCCTAAAAAAGGGCCTTACTGGCCCGACCGTTAAATAACGCTCCAGACGTCCCCGCTTTCCGGTTTCACCTTTGGAACCCAAAACCCAAAATTCCCAAAGGGCTGGCCCCCCTTCTGTTCTTTAAAAATTTAAAGGAAATGCTTGGTACTCCTTTTTTGGAAAAAAAAATTAAAAAGGGTTGGAAAAATTCCATCTGGCCCCGGCCCCAAACCATTATTTTTTCGAAATTTTGCAAAAGTCCCCCATTTGGAAAGGGAGGGAAATGCAATACCAAAAAACTTGGACAGGAGCCCCGGTCCCGGTGGGACCTTAGGAAAGGGGTTGGGGCGCAAAACTGTTCTCTCTTTAATTCCGGGCCCCGTGAATGATGTTGGCCCAGAGTTTCGAGGAAACAGGGGGCAAACTGGACCGGGGGGATGGGTTTTCAAAGAGGAAAAACCCCTTCCCCTTTTGAGAGGTGGGGGAGCCTTGACTGGCTGCAATGGCATGGGGGGCCAACTGGGCTTTCTGCTGCTTGGGGTTTCGCGGGCAGGGGGTGGACCCCCCCACATCTAAGCCCCCGTTTCTTTTCCCGGCCATGGGATTGGGGACGCTGCATTTTTTGATGCTGGGCCTGGTTCCAGTGTTAGCTCCCCGGCCCCCGCTTTTACTTTTCCGCTCACAATTTTACCTTATACCCATATTTGGCCCCCCTCTTGGGGTCTTAGCAAAAAACGCCAAAACCCCGAGTATCGGAATTTTTCTGCCCCGCTCCGGGACTGAGGGGACTACTGCCTTTGCCCGCCTCCTGAGTCCGTGCCGCTACTTTTTTGACCTGCCCAAGCGGGTTTTTTTAACCCCCTTTCCGCTTTGGGTCCCCAACCTCCAAATGCTGCTAACCCGCTGACTCACGGGCCCCAAACCCCCTTTTGGGTGCGCTGCGCCCGAAGCGCAAGCTGAAACCCCTTTTCCCAACGATGAGAAGCCCCGCCCTCACCTGGCCCCCCAAAATGCCGGTTTGGGGAAATCAAACATCTTTTTTGTGTTTCATCGGGCAATGCTGTTCCCCATCACCCGGGCTTTGGGATCCGGGCTGAACTCTAAAAAATGACCCCCCAAGCCCCTTTCCACAATTTTATAAATTTTTCCGCCCCATGCAAGGGAAACGGGGGTTTGGCTTTCTGATGCCCCCCTCAAAATTTTTCATCCCCCCTATATAGTGGGGAAATGAAGCCCCAACCCCCAAAAAGTAGAAACTTGTGGCTGAGGAAAAGGATTGGGGCAGGGGCGGGCTGAGGAAGGGGGAGGGCCGCTGACCCCCCTTCCCCGGGCCATGCCCAAATAAGGGTTGTGTCTGAGGTTTCCCCCCGACTCTTGGTGGGGTTGTCAGATGTCATCTGGAAGGAAAAAGAAGCCCAGTCAACCAATCAAAAAACCCCCTTGGGTTTTCCCCGTAAAAACACCGGCCCCTTAGATGACATGGGAAATTGTGGCCCCCAAACCCAGTGAAAACCCTGCGCGACTTTCCCCGTGGGGTTTTTGCTGCGGACCTGGGCCTGTTCCCGGGAAAAATTTTTGCCAAATTTCCAAAAGGCCCGGTGCCGAGCCTGCCATCTCTGGGGGACATCTGTTTGTTCAAAAAATGTACCCGACACTGTTTGATGATGATATCTGTAAAATGATAAAAAATAACCCCGTTTTTTTAATCCCAAAAGAAAAACCCGTAACAAGCTTTTGGGGAACCCCCTTTGGTATAAATTGCGTCCAAATGGGCCAGGAAAAATTTTCTTGGGATGGTTTTTTAAAAACACTTTGTGTTTTCTAAATGAAAAAACACCAAAAAAAAAGGGGGTTAATTAACCTTCGGGAAAAGAAATTTTACTAAAGGAAAAAATTTTTAATTTTGGCGTTGAAAAAGAAAGGTTTATTTTTGTCAGCACAACCCGCAAAAAAAGGTTAATTAAACCCCGGGGTGTAAATTCGCCCCAAAAGAATTTGCGCACAAAATATAGCTTTTTAGCGTGTTCAATTGCGTGTTTTCCACGCCACACAACAAGAGAAACATTTTTAATTAACCCTTTGGCTTTTTGAAAATTTGGCTACAGGAAAATGGGATATATTTTTTGGGGGTTTTAAAAAGACGGTTTATTTTTGTCAGCCACCAGCAAAACAACGCTTAAATTTAACCCCCCGGATGTAAAATTTCGCCAAAAAAAATTTAGCCCCACAAAGTAGTAGCTTTTTAGCTTTTTACAAAATTTGGGGTTTTCTACCCCCACACAAAAGGGGGAACAGTTTAATTAAAACCTTTTTTTTTGTGAATTTTGGCTACAGGGAAAAAAGTATATAATTTTTGGGGTTGAAAAAGACGGGTTTTTGGGGTCAGCCCCCCGCAAAAAAAAGCTTTAAAATTTAACCCCCGGATGTAAAGTGGGATTTTATTGTAAAAACGCTTTTTTCTTTAAATGAAACAAAGGAACTTTCTTAGATTCCCTTGGATATTGAATGAAAAGAAACTGCCCGTGGACCCCAACTGGATTTCGATTCCAAATACCCCAAAAATTAGAAAATAGAAAAATTAAGAAACATTCTGAGGGCAACTGAGACACCCCACGAAAAACGCTTTTTAAAAAAAATCAATTCTTCAGGGAAAAGCTATCAAACCCCCCCGGGAGGAAACCCTTCCCCAAACAGTACAGTGAGAGCGGTATGAGCTCCCAGGTCGCGCCCGGGCTTTTATAGTGCGTTACGTAAAAGGGAAACCCCCCGGGCCCCTGATTGGCCCTTCACCTCTGGACATGTCATTTTCAGGCTAAAGCCCTTCTTTTCCCCCCAGGTGCTTTGCCCCAAATTTTGCGCCAAAGTGCTACACCGCCTTTTTTAAAAAATCAAAAGAAACTTTCCTTCTTACCAAGTACCCCCAAAATTGACCCTTTGTTCCGAACCCGAAGTTTTTTTCCCAAAATTCTAAACGAATTCCCCTTCGTTTGAACAATTCGCCCCTCTCTTTTTATAGGGTACAAAAAAAATTGGGTACCCTTTTAAAAATCAACTTTTTTCCCCATTAAAAAAAATACAAAATTTAAAAATGATGGGTCTTGGAAGGCATAGTTGAAAAAAGCAATGATGTTTTTGCCAAAAATGGCAGTGTCAGGAATCGTTTAAAGCAACTCTGTTAAAATCTAAAAACTCCACTTTTATGAGGAAGCATGGAAGGTTCAGGTGGCAAAATTAAGGAAATTTAATGAAAAAATTAAAACTGAATTAGATAACTAATAGTCTCATTATTGTTGAAATTATTAAATGCGTAAAACTGTACACAACTGGCAGAAAGTTTAAACAAGCAATGAATATTTCACCTTAATGAGGATGAAACTCCACTTTTTGGAGTCCACTCATTTGGGCCAAAAGTTTTCAGTTATAGCCACCAAGTCAGCTCACACACATGACTTTCTTGATGAGCTATGTGCTGCCAATGTCAAACGTAGGAGCTGTTCATAAGAATGTAAGTCAATTAATAATAAATATCTTTCAATGTTCTTTAAAACAAGCCAAAATGTCTCCTTTATTTTGACCGGAGTCAAACCCTTTTTAAAACTCCTTTTTTTTTATTATCAAAGTTACATTGCATGGACAGCTCTGAGTAGAAGAAGCAGCTAGTTATAGAGTTACCACCAAAAACATGATTTGATTACAAAAATAATCAACATTTTTTTTAGAAACCACAGGAACTATGACATTTCAGAAGACTCCCTCTTTATGAACAACCATATTTTAGTCGAAATGTTCAAACAAGTTAAAAATAGAACCATAGAGAAGAGCCCTCCCCACTTCTCCCCCCCTGGCTGACTTGTTGAACAAAAAAACATTTTAAAATCAGAGCAAGTCAGGAGTGGAGAAGAAGCTGACAGAGAACCATCGGTAGCAGTCAATGGTGTAAAGGACTGTTCACACTGGCTAGTTATCATCACAGTTTAGTTTCAATTTTTTCCAATAATCATTTATACTTTTTTTATCACTAAAATTTTAAAAAAATAAACAAAAACATTTTTAACCCCCGATTTCATTCATCATGTCACCTTAATACTGATTATTATACTAGCAGTTTGATCGATAATGGAAATCCCCACTTTATAAAAATTCAACAAACGTATTGCTTTCACAAGACTTGTCGACAGACAATGATGTTTTCCAGCTGTGAGGATTGTACTAATGGTATTAATGCGCAACCTCACCCCCGTTTTTAAAAAAACCCCCCAATTTCTAGGACACTCACTTACTAGGAATATTTGAATCACACAACCCCCAATGTCAAATAAAACCAACCACTTTTCCTGTTATAAACAATGAAAAGTTGGTTATGCTAAATTTATTGAGCGTTTATGAAAGACCCCCCAAAAGGCTTGAAATGCAAAGGTTGGGGCTTGCAGAATCAGCAGTAGGGTGAGAGGCTCCAGTTAATTTAATATCCCTTTAAACGTTATTTTGTTAAGCTTTGCAATAGACATAGTAGCAAGACACTGTGGCGATCGGTTGACTGTAATCAGAAACAAACACTGGATCAGATTTTGTCTCATTGATGAAATATCATAGTTAATGCCCAATTTTAATATAACAAATACTTAAATAAAATAGTCGGCTCTAGAGAATATGATAAAAATTCATTAATTGCATAATTTCATAGAAAAAGCATCAATGTAATCTTTTGTGCGACAGCCCTTTTTCAGGCTTAAATAGAAGTCTACTGCTAATATAGAATTTAAAAGAAACCCAATCTTGTGCAATGTACAATAAGATAGACAGCAGAAGTATGTTTGCATCTGGACCCCTACTCAGACTGGCCCAGAGGGGAGCAGGGAAAATCCTCACTGGGCCCCTGGGCATGGGCATGGTGGGCCACTGAAAACAGTAGGCCTGGAGCTGCTTTTCATGGTGAAATGCAAAGAAAAAGAGGGAAAAAAGAAAGAGGCATGTGCAGTCATGTACATTAGCTGTAGAATCGTCCTTAAGATTCAAATTCATTGTTGATTCTTGGGCATGAAGAATCAACATCACTGGTGGGCACCAAGAATCAACTCCACTGGTGGCCCAAAGAATTAACTTCACTGGTGGGCCCTAAGAATCAACTCCACTGGTGGCCCCAAGAATTAACTTCACTGGTGAGCCTCGGGAATCAACTTCACTGGTGGGCCTCGGGAATCAACTCCACTGGTGGCCCCAAGAATCAACTTCACTGGTGGGCCTCGAGAATCGGCTCCATTGGTGGAAACCAGGCACCCTTAGCCCAACAATGGTCACACACCTGTTCTATCTACATGCCTAATTGTGGTCTGGAGTACCAACTATTTTTTTTAAGTATTTGCTATAATTAAGTGGAAAGCCCAAAACCATATCTAGGTAGCCAGCAATTTTGAGCTATTACACACAAACAAATAATTATTTATTTATTATAAAAAATACACAACAAAAAGGACATAATATTCCATTTAGATTTAGGGGAACATCTAATCATACCTGTATATAGTCTAAAACTTGCTGGTGTCTCTGCTTTGCAGCTCCAACTTCTTCATCTGTAATTGCTTCTCGCAATGCCTGCTGGGAAATTAAAGAGTCCAGCTCTACTATTGCAGACAGGCAGCAAAACAGGTTGATGAACTTCTCTTTGTAGCAGAAATAATGAACTGCAATATTAAAATATAAAAAATAATTAAATAATTAAAAAACAAACAAAACTGTGGTTGTTTATATTAAAATTTAGGCCAGCATGGTGGCTTCAGAAGTAAGCATCATTCTTTGCAGCACTTTTTAAGATGGAGGCACGGATCTGATTTTTCAGGCTTACAAGCTATGTAACAGGAGTTCTGGATTTGCATCTGACCAAAAGCACATAGCGCCACATGTATGAAAACTGTCTAGGTCTAAAATTCACTTTGTTGCCCATAGAAGCCAATCAGGGCGCCCCTCGCATTCCAAATAACGCTCAGGAAAAATTAGAGGGGCACTCTGATTGGTCACTTTGGGAAAAAAAGTGTTTTAGACCTAGCCACTTTTCATACATGTGGCCCATAGTATCTATATTTTCTACTCTTGTTTTTTTCCTGGGTGTAATCTGCCCATACTTAAAAAACACACTTATCCCTTTAAGAAAGGAGCTATTTTTAGATTTCTGGTTTCCATTTTTTCCTCACCACCATCAAAAAGTCATTTATTACCCAAACTACATAGACATATGAGTGCTAGGATATTGAAGTACAAGATATACTTTATAATGGTACCATTGACCGTACCATATAATCTACATTGGAAGCAAAAAAAAAATAATTGTGGGGTGAAATGTGAGAAATAACATAACGGTGCATTTTTATGGCATTCATTGTTCCTTATAGATCACAAGCTTTCGTTTTACAGGTTGTTATGATTCTGGTGATACCAAAGTGTTATAGTTTTCGTAATGTTTTAGTACTTTTAAAAAATATAAATTTTCTTATTTTTTAAATATGTGCTGCGGCCCCATTTTCTGTGACCAATGACTTTTTTGTTTTTTCATCTATGGAGGGCTTGCTTTTTGCGGGCTGAAGTGTAGTTTTTATTTGTACCATTTTAAGATGCATCTGACTTTTTGATTACTTTTTACTAAGATTTTTGAGGACCTGAAATGACCAAAAAAAACTGCAAATATGGCTTTGTGGGATTTTTTTTTTCCTACGGTGTTCATTGAACAAGATAAATGATGTTATATTTTAATAGATCTGACTTTAACAGACACAGTGATAACAATTATGTGTAACTTTTTATCTTTTTTTCTATTTTATTTGTAAAATTACAAAATGGCTTTGTTTTTAAGATTTTTATCAATTTTTTTACATTTTTTTTTTTACTAGTGCTTGCAGTTTTTATTGGTACTTGTTGTCCCCCTAGGGTATTTAACCAGTGATGTTATTGTTTATACACTGCAATATGAATATATTGCAGCACAGTGTACTAATATGGCATTTCTCACTCCTTTAGATGCTATGGCCATTAAAAGGACAGGATCAAAGTTGTCTCTGATCCCAGCGGCTAGTGGCAGGTCCCGGCTGTAATCAATATTCATTACCTATGGAGGTTCACCTTAATAGCACAAGGACATACACTTATTTCAATGAAAAGGACTCTTCTCACCTGTCTGTTTTGGTTTAACATTAGGTTCCATGTAAAATAACAGTTCTGGAGCATGTTCTCTTATAACTTAGTATTGTGCTGTTCCGCTGTTATTCCTTATAGAAATGTATCAGATAAGCCAATCTAGAATCTAGACTGTGAGACCCAATGGGAACAAGGAGCAACCTGAATAATGACAATCGTTGTGGAATATAACAGTGCTACAAGAAGGCAAACCGGTTCAGGCAATGTGAGCAACATTCTGCTGGAAAATCCTGAGTCCTGGAGTTTTTGTGGATGTTACCTTGACACATACAACCTACTTAAACAATATACAGAGCAAGTCAACCCCTTCATGGTATTACTATTCTCTTATGGCAGTGGCCTTTTTCATCATCATACACTTTACATAGTTAGTATGGTTGAAAAAAGACTTATGTCCATTAAATTCAACAAAGGGTGGGGAAAGATGTGGATGAAAGGATGGAGATAAGACATTTTTAATCTTCGTTTTCCCTACTAATGAAGACTTGAATCCCATAAGGAGTGAACCAATCTGCCCTAAATGAATATTTAATTTTGCTCCCAAAATTGTCATCAAACTGGATCTAAAATTAGGTATTCATGTTTTTTTGTTTCAGGTAGTTTTTGAACCCTTTCTTGAGACCCTCAACTTTTCCTGCTGTAACCAGCTCCTCAGATTTACAGTTCTCATGGTGATGAAGACTTTTCTCCTCTGGTGATTGAATACATTTTCTCTAGACAAAGGGAATGTCCTCATGTCTTTTGAGGGGGTTTTACATGAAATTGCTTTTCCCCATACTTTTTGTAGGGGTCATTTATATATTAATATAAAGTAATCATGTCTGAGCCATCTTTTCTCACGGCTAAAAAGATTAATTATTTTAATTTCTCCTCATTTTAAAAATTGTTTAGGAATAGGTTTCAGAAAGAATGACCTCTTAGACCTCAATTCCATTAAGCATGTGTGGAATTGGCTGGAAAAACTGAAAGTCTGATTCATGGAGGCCATACTTTACAACTAGTGATGAGCGAACACTAAAAAGTTTGATTTCGAGCAGAACCTCAAATTTTGAGAAGTTCGCCTCGAAGTTCGAGTCGAACTCAAACGCGAATTTCGAACCCCATTAACGTCAATAGAAGAAGATGTTCTGGTTAATTTTTACACATTTACAGGTGAGGAGAAGCTGCAGTTAGCATCCATAACAGTAAAATGGATATGTGGAACAACTTAGTGATTAAAATTTGGCACTAAGAGTGACAGAAAAAATTGAGAGGCTAAAATATTTCATTCCTTTCAAGGGCTAACTGAAAAGATGAGGACAGCTTGCAAGCAGGGGCGTAGCTATAGGAGGTGCAGTGCTAGTAGCTGCTACGGGGCCCATTTGACACATAAGAAGACACCGGTATTGGAAATGGCACATGGTAACTGGCCGGAGCCCCCAATCACTTTTTGAACCAAAGCCCAAGAACATGGGAAATATGTGGTGGCAGCGAGACCATCCCAACCGGGCACATGGGGGTTCATCTGGCAGGACCGTAGTTATAGGAGGTGCAGTGGTAGCCAGGGCTGCCATAAGTCATCTATTAACTCCTTAACGACCGCCCACCGTCTTTTGTCGTCGGCAGAAGATGTCGCTGCAGACAAAAAATCTTATGAATGCCATAAAAATGCGCCGTTATGTTATACAGCCCTATCCTCAGCACAGCTTCTGCAAGCATCGGGGAGCGGGTTTTAACCCTTTGACTGCCGCAGTTCATCACCGCAGCGCAATAAAAGGGTTCCCCTGCTCTGTAGGGTGATTGGGACACTCGGTGACCAGACAGAGCCCGGGGAACAGCTGCACAGTAAGCCCTGGGGACCTAGGATAGCCATTGGGCTGTCTAGGTAAGAAGCCAGAGATCAGGGCAGACTGTGAGCTGCCTTGATCACTGCCTGTGTCAGACTGACACAGATTACAATGTATTTTTTTACACTTCCTCCCTTCATGGGATTTAAAAAAAAGAGTAAAAAACATGAAAAATGCAAAAATAAATAATAAAATAAAAATAAATATTTAATACAAAATAATTCTGCATAAATTAAACACACAAACAAAGTTATTAAGTGTAAAATGTGAATGGTGTAAAAAAAAAAAAAATTGTAAAAAAAATCTGCAGTTATTTATAAGTGAACTTAAACTATTCACCCATAAAGTACAGCTCGTCTCAAATAAAACGAGGCAAGGAGGCAAAAACTAAAAAAATGTTCTGGTCATTAAATACTTTTCAGGTGTTTGGCTTAATGGGTTAAACATTTCAGGGCCCCATGCAGCTGAATCAAATGTGGCTCCACCCATTACTAGTCCACATTTTTTAACTAATCACTGGGCCCCTTTTGGATTAGGGTCCCTGACAGGAGTACTGCCCTGTTGGCACCCCTAACAGTTACCATGTGCCATTTACAATACCGGTGTCTTCTTTTGTGTCGAAGGGGCTTTTGGGATACCTCAGGATGCAGGGCACCATAGCGGCTGCTACCGCCAGGGGTGCTAACAGGGCAGAACAGGCAGTACTCTTGTCACGGGCCCTAATTGAGAAGGGGCCCACAAATATGTTAAAAAAATAGGAGGTAATGGGTGGGGGACCCATATGATTTGGCTGTATGAAGCCTGAAACGGTTGGTAGATAACTTACTGCAGACTGATTTATGACTGATGTTAATAGATGACTGATGGAATGTGTATTTCACATTGTAAAAAAGACATGCTACAGTTTTCTAATTGGTGACATCGGCAAAAGGACAACAAAATTGTCAGAGATCCACGCTTGATTCATTTTGATAAATGTCAAATGAACCACATTCTCGGGGGAAAGATGGATACGTTTGTCAGTTATCACCCTGCCTATCACCCCGCCAGCTGTGCTGAATATTCATGCCGAGATAATGCTGGCTCTATAAAACTTCTGTGGCATGCCGAGAAGAACCCTGACAGCACAACAGCAAATCACAACTGTTCTTAAAACCAGAAAATTTGTAAATAGGATTAGAAATAGAATTTTTTTCAATGGAATATCTGTTGAACGGGGTCTTATGGAAGAACCTGGCAGCAAAACAGCAATTCACAACTGTTCTTGAATCCCTATAATTTGCAACAGTGCTAACCATGTCTTCTCCATTAGCTGTACCCACAAAACAGCAGACATGAACTTTGGGCAGTCAGACTAAATATGTGAAAGATACGGGCAGCAAATAAAAACTCCCTAACTATTGCTTTGTATATCTCCCTAAGCTTATTGTCCCTCCCCCTCGCCTAACTAATCTAACTAGCAGCTTTTCCTTTCTAAAATCACTGATAAAAAGGGTGCCTGAATGCATGCTAACATGCAGACACAGAGAACAGTGTGTTCAGTACAGAGATTGAACTGGAAATGGTGTTCAGCAGGAAATACAGTGTTATACATAGAACAGGGTCATGTGATTTCAGCAGCCAACGAGATCCCTACACCCTCACTAGTAACGTTTTTGGACACTTCTCTATTATCTGCACTGATTGGATGGCGTCAAAAGTACAGGAAGCAGCTCAAAGTGAACGTGAAAAAAGGCGCGTCAAACACACATGTTGAACGCGAACTTTACTCGAACGTCCGTAAAAAGCTCAGTTCTGCACAAGTTGTAAAAATTCATGAAGTTCGACACGGACAAACCTAAGGTTCGCTCAACACTACTCACAATCTATATTGCTCAAATTATCTGCTACTTATATCTGCTGCCAGGTACTAAAGGACACCCTCAGAGGTGTGGAAGAGTGTATCCAGGGGGTTCAAATGGTTTTGGTGGGACACAGAGAATTTAAATATTTTAATGTTATGGCTGATTGGTGAATATGGGCATAAAGACATTTGTTAACCCCTTCTTATATAATTGCATAACATTGTCAAATATTTTTTATTCTAATACAAAATACATTAAATTAAGCTTGACATTTTTTTTCTCTTCAATCAATTCACCTTTTTGTTAATGTATGTGTAACCTCTCGCTTCAGAATTAATTCATTTTGCTGGCTGTACACTTGATTTATGAAGAGTAATATGATTGATTAATTAGACGTGTACTTTTCTGTGTTTGGAGAAGGTATAAATTGATGAATGTTTTTATAGTCTTGTTTTAGTCTCGATGAAGAACCTAGGCTGACATGCTTATTCTGCAACTGTAATACATTATTTAATGAAAAAGAGTATGCGGTTCTCTTTTAATGCAATAAAAATAATGTTTCTTTTGGCATGTACAGTCCGTACCACGTAAGGCTGCTGAAAGAACAATTCATTTAAGAAGATAAAATATTCATAGCATCTAAAGTATTAGATTTATGTGGAACATATAATCTAGATTGTAAAATTAATTACAATGTTTTAAAATATATCAATAGGCATGTTTAGATGGATTGAGAAACAGATAAAAAGAAAGTAGCTATAACCCTACTGTTTTAATCCAGAGGAAGGCAAAATCACTATGAAGTGTATTCCAATTGTTCCATACAAGAGAGAAAATTCCTTCTTGACTCCAAACATGGAAATCAGAATAATCCCTGGATCAGAATTTATTAACCATTACCTGTGATATTATATTTTTCAAGAAACGCATCTAAACCCTTCTTGAACTTGGTTAATGACCATTTGTGGCAGCAAGTTCCATAATCTCATTGCTCTTACAGTAGAGAATCCCAGTGTGTGACATAGAGCATGCCCCCTTATTGTTTTTACAGGCCTAGATGTAAAAAGATCACACAAAAGATCTGTATACGATTCTTTCACATATTTGTCTACATACTGTAGTAATTAAATTGTCCCTAAGCTGTCTTTTTTCCAAGTTGAAAAACTCCAAGTTTGATAGCTTACCTTAGTACTGCACAATGGGAAAAAAAGAACAACTCCAATTAGAGAAGATGTCATGGGAGATTACTGAATGATACTATATATTCTTATTGTGTAACATCAGTCCTGAAGGCCTACTGCATTCTAGTTTGTGAACCAATGACTCCCAGCATACCCTTAGCATTGCTTAGGTACAGTGTTGGACTGGCCTCCTAGAGGGTCCTTCGGTGGGCCCCAAGTCCGACACATATGCACCCAGCAGTACAAGTGGCGTGATTGTTACTACCGTCCACCGTAGGCCTCAGGGCCGACTGCCACAGAGTTTGGGGCCCAGCAGTCTCCTCCTTGGCCCCAAGCTCTGTGGAAGTAGGCCGTGAGGCTTAAGGCGCAGGGTAGTAAACAGCGCAGTCACCATGATGTATCGATCACGCCGCCTGCGCTTCTGAGTCCCAGACGATGCGATGATGATGTCACACCCCCACACCAGACGCAAGCTACAAGTGTCTCCTGGGCCTGGGACTCAGAAGTGCAGGTGATGTGATAGGTACATCAAGTCGATTACGGGGAATAAATAGAAGAGAGGTGAGTAACTTTTTTATTTTTAACCAACAAGGGGCAGTATATGGCTACAGGAGGCATGTACACATTTGCAGGGGGAAGTATATCCCTACAGGGGGCAGTATATACTTGCAGGGGGCAGTATACCCGGCTGCAGGAGGCAGTATATATCTACAAGGGGCATGTCTATAACTACAGGGATTTAGGTATAAACATTTAGGCAGTATATACCTAAATGTGACAGTATACACCTACAGGGGAAGTATACAGGGCTACAGGGGGCAGTATATACCTACAGGGGCCAATATACAGGGCTACAGGGGACAGTATGTACCTACAGTGGGAATGTCTATAACTACAGGGGGCAGATATAACTAAAAGGGCGGTATATACCTACAGGGGGCATTATACAGGACTAGAAGGGGCAGTATATGTCTACAGAGGGCATGTATATACCTACAGGGGCAGTGTATGGCTATAGCATGGATATACCTACAGGGGCTATGTATATACTTTCAGGGGGCATCTATATATCTACAGGGGGGCAGTATATGGCTAAAGGGTGCATGTAAATACCTACAGGGAGCTGTATATGGCCACAGTGGACTTGTATATACCTACAGGAGGCATGTATATACCAACAGGGAGGAAGTATACAGCTACAGGGGGAAGTATACAGCTACAGGGAGAAGTATACAGCTACAGGGGGCATGTATATACCTACAGTGGGCTGTATACTGCTACAGGAGGCATGTATATATATTCAGGGAGCATGCATACCTAAAAAGGGCAGTATACCAACAGCAGCCTCTATGTTCCTATAATGGGCATGTCTACACCTCCAAGGGGGTGTATACAGTTAGCGGCGCACATACCTACAGCGGCCTGTATATGCCTATAGGGGGTCTACATACTAACAAGTGCTTTATAAACCTACCTATAGGGGCTATACCTTGAGGGGGTTTTTATATCTACCTGCAGATGACTACCTACCTACAAGGGGCCTTTATATCTACCTCCCAGGGCCCTATATACCTACTTAGAAGGGGATTTACCTATCTGCTTACCTAGTTTTGGTGGTGTGGCCTACCTACTTTATTGGGAGTTTACTTACCTTCTATATGGGGACAAAAACAGATGAAAATTTGGTGCATAAATGGGAGTACTTCTACTGTGTTGGACACAAGGAGGTCATTATTACCATTGGGGGCACTATGGGGAGTTGTACAGAGGTGGAAAATGCTGGAAAGTAGGAAAGTGCTGGAAAAGTGAAGAGTCTATGATGTCTGTGTCTTGAATTCTGCAGGGACGAGTCATGGCGGACTGGACCAAATGGAGAAAAAAAAGGGATAGAAAATAACTTGTCAGGGAATAGAACAACTCACCAGAAAAGATGTCTCCGGTGAGTCCATGCATGTAAATTTACTGTAATTTCTTATATGTGTGCAGAGCGCATGCCTACAACTGGAAACTACCACTGTATGGTCACTGTATGGTTTAATAATAGTTGTAGTGTAATGGTTTATATTCAGTAATGATATCTTGTATTATTCAGTCACTGTGTGGTGGTGGTGATATGTGGTCATGTTGTGGAGGTATTATTCATTCTCTATGTGGTGGTGATATGTGGTCATGGTATGGTGGCATAATTCAGTCCCTATTATATGCTCCCAGTATATGAAATAGGGTCCCTCGGTAAGGGATATGTATAGGTAATACGGGTCCCCAGTAAGTTATATGTCCCCCAGTAGGTAGGTATATAGGTTATAGGTCCCCCAGTAGGTATATAGGCAGGTTATAGATCACTCAGTAAGTATATAGCCAGTTTATAGGTCCCCAGTAGGTATATAGACAGGTTATAGGTCCCCCTGCAGGTATATAGGCAGGTTATAGGTCCTCCAGTAGGCATATGGGCACGTTATAGGTCCCCCAGCAGGTATATAGGCAGATTATAGGTTTAATGGGCTAATTACATATATAAAAAACTAACAGTACTCACCTTTCCCCCGCTCCCTGAAGCTATCGCTGCTCCCAGTCTTCCCGCACAGATGGCATGATGTCATCAGGCCAGGCAGGCAATGCGATGACACTCTAACAATGCCTGTGCTGTGGACTCTGGTAAGCTGCAAGACTGTTTGTGGCTCACTGAAGTACTCTGCAGGGCAGGGAGCTTTCCCACTCTTCTCTGCAGTAGTGCTCAGAGGATGCACATATAGTTGAAGAGACAGTCAGTGTTCCAGGCCCATAGCAGGTTCAGGCTAGCGGCAGGTTGCACTCCCGATAAAACTGCCTAGCAATGCCCCTGGTTGACTCCCCTGGCCATATGTCTCACCTCGATGCAAGTTGTTAACGCCGATAGCTTAGTGACCGGTATCGATGTGGGACCTTAAAGAGAACCTGTCACATCAGTTATGCCACCTTAGGACAGCACAAGCTAGTGACAGACATGCTGTTTCCATTATTCTGTAAGATGCTGTAGTTTTAAAGTATTTGATGCTCAAATCTGGCAGTATAAAGCCACAAAAGAGTCATGAAAAGAGTCCGTTTTTTCATACCCTGCCCATCTGAGGCTAAGGCAGGGCTAAGACCTACTCATGAATAAGATTTGAGCATAAAATGCTCTAAATCTGCTGCATCTTACAGAATAAGGGACACAACGCTGGAAACAGCATGTCTGTCACTAACATGTGCTGTTGTTAACAAGGGGGGCATAACCTATGTGACAGGTTCCCTTTAACGATCAGTGGAGGCAGATGGTGGTGGCACCGGGGACTACACAGTGCCCCATCTTGATTACAGGTCAGCGTGATGATTCAATCACACCACGCTGTATAAGTTGAAGTGAGACCGGATGGGACACCGTAAAATCAATTTCTCTGAGTCATTGTCTAAACCACTTTCTGAAAATATTATCTTGAAGAGTAGACTGTTTACTTGCTACCTAACATATCCTTGGACAAGTGCCACAATAATATCAAGACAATGTACAGTGTATATATTTATATTACATGAATGATATAGGTAGAAGTTACTGGATAAGCACTTTTTTTTTACCTTAGTAACAAACAGTAAGATATGAAGTCGAAGGCAAACAATATGGACCTAACACACCAAATACATTTAGAAAGCTATGCTTCATTATTAGCCCTTAATAGATGTCCAATAGGTACAGGTTACTGTATAGGATACCCTTTTTTGAGATATCAGATCTAATGATGGTCATGTTACAACAAGCCACCCAATCTAAACCAGTTGCATTTGTGGTTGCACGCTGAAACCTGCTTGTGCTTTGGTTCTTTTTTTTTTTACACTTAAATCTCTGAGTCTAAACTGATCCCTCACCCCTTCTCTAAGCTATGCCCCTTGTCAAGTATGGCACAAAAAGTGTATGTAATACACATTTTGGAACATTTTGCAATAAGTTCAAGGCAAAAACACATTAGTAAATCTGTCCCACTACTGTTAAACATGCTCCATCTCTGGTGGAACATTTTAAATTAAAAAAAAAAAAAAAAACTACTTCATAAATAAGCATTATTTTCAAAATTTTTTGGGATAGAATAATTTCAAGCATTTTAAAACTTAACCGTTTTGATTGAAATGTCTTTACTATATTTGTGCTTTTAATTAAATGTATTCAAACTTTTTACTGATACTGCATTTCTACTTATATTTTATTCGAGATTCTAATCTGAAATGCTACTCCAGTGTGAAGCTCTGTACATTTACATTTGAGTATAACATTGACCCTTCAGATAAGAAGGGTCACTGTGATCTGGAGAATTAAGGTTGGAAATTTAGTTTATTTTTAAGATGTGGCAAACCATGTACCAAAACTGATGTGTATGAACCTAACCTAATTGTAAATGAGACCTAGATAATGGAGAAAGTGAGCAGAATGTTAAATGATAACCATAGACTTTCCTCTCCATGTCATTCTAGGCAAAATGGCTTTTGGCTTAAAAAATCTTAAAAATTTCCATCCAGTTGCAGCATACATGATATTTTGCTACGCTCTAATGTCTATATGGTGAAAGGGAGATAAAAGGTCAAATTTAGAAAGGATGTGGGGGAAGAGTGGATATCCATGTCACCAGCAGACAGAAGAAATCAAACTCCTCCAAGGGGTCATCTCATCTTGTTTACAAGGTGATGAACTAAACATGTCACTCTGAACACTCTGGTCATTGGAAGGGTTGACCCCTTAGACATGCCATTACTATTAGTACACTTTGGTCCTAAAAGGATCTGACCCTGTAAACATGTCACTGCCATTAGTACACTTGGTCATAGCAAAGACTGACCCTTCAGATAGTCCACTACCATTAGTGCACTTTTAGTGTTAGGAAAATACAAAACAGAGATTTGCCTTAGATAAAAGACACTTGGCCCATTTAGTCTGCCTCGATCTATGGTAAATTAACTGAAAAGAGAGAAAAAAAGTTTGTTTTCAATGTGTGAATTTAAGGCAATCCCTGTTCAGAAAAAGCAAAGCAAGGATTGAGAACAGAATATAGCTTACTAAATGGGAATGCTCAGTGAATGGAAACGCACACAGTTTATAGATTTAGAGACTGAAAATGGTTTTTGATTTCCCAGACTTTCATATCTGAGGGATTGTTACTATGTATGTGCAACACGATGGCTCAGAGGTTGGCGGTTCAGTGCCGGTTTTTGGGTCCAAATGACAACAAGGTCTACAAAAAGTTTGTATATTCTCCCTATGTTTGCATAAGTTTCCTACAGATACTCTGTTTTCCTCCACACTTCAAACGCATATGGATAGGTTAATCTAAAATTTAGACTGTGATGAGAATAGGGATGGGGGTCAAGGATCCGTGTGAATATTGACAATCTTTGTACAACACTGTGGACTATAAAGGTAGGTCCAGTGGAGTTAAAAGTAGCCATAGGCCCCAGAGCAAAACTTGGAATGACCTCCCCTCTCCATGAAGACCATGTTTAACTACATGTGAGTTTATGATGTAAAAAGCTTATAGTACAATTACTTGGGTCTTCACTCTGCTCCCTTACCTTAGTTACTAGCAATGTGCTTTTAAAGATTTGTCAAGGCATAATGGGAAAGGAGCTGAGAAGCTCAAGTGCCCTCTATAGGATGTAACAAATCCTCAATTCGCTTTTGACCCACTGGGTCTTGAGAAAGCAAAAATGATAATTAGCCAAGCCAGTATCTCTCATCTGCATACAGCTTTTTCAGGATATTTGTCCCTCATCAGTGCAGAGCAGAGTGATACTGGCTGGCTGTGTGGGAGGCAATGAGTGACTCAGAAAGGGGAGCATCTCTCCTTGAGGCGAGGAGAGCACCAAATGGTGTGTAGAGTTTGAATTGCCTTTTTGCCCTCTCCTAAGCATCTTCATATCACAAGGCATTATGGGAAAGGAGCTGAAAAGCTCAAGCACCCTCTATAGCTTCTTTCCCATAATGCCTTGTGATATGCAGATGCTTAGTAGAGGGGCAAAAAGGCAATTCAAACTCTACACACCATTTGGTGCTCTCCTCGCTTTAATGAGAGATGTTCCCCTTTAAAAGATTTGTATCATTAAAGATAACTCCTTTCAGAAAGTTGCCCCGATGTAATCAGCTGATTGCCCCACGTCCTGTTTATAGCATTTAATAGCTGACTTTGCCAGGAAAAACAGTGGTTCATTAGGTATTTGCCTTGTAATGGCCACAATTTAGTATTAACATAGCTGCAATTCAGATTGATGGTGATCAAGGATGGCTTCAGTCTGCCAGAATGGAAGACTCTATCATGTTTGAATGCACATAGCAACTGCTATGCCTGCTAACCTGGCAGTTACCACTATAGGTAGGTATTCTTGAGTGTTTTAGATGTTGTTTCTAAGGTGGAAAATGGAAAAACAGCGTCACAAGGCACAAAACACTGTTTATCTGTGCCATGATTTTTTTGTAGCACTGAAAATGAACTGACGTTAATTCTTGAGGTTTTAACACTAAAATTTAACGTACAATCCTTACATAATATATAGAGGATGAAATCTGCCTCTGAAAACAGCTTGAAAACCATGTCTTGCCAGTTGATATTCCAAAACTGTGCTGAATTACTGTGGTTTTTAGATGTGGATTACATACTGTTTCTGCGCTGTGTGAATCTACCCTAATGGTACTATATAGATAAAATACATTTATTAGGTTAGGAATTCCATTGTGATCTAAGCACAGCAGCAACACAAATCTCTGGCCTCCCCTGGTTTAAAGACCAAGGGTGACAACTATGAATTTGCACGTGCCATATTTGTAACTTGGCACAGACATACCAGTTCTAAATAGATATAGAGGAGTGTATATATACAGTATGAATGAAACATTTTTGTTGCATAACGAAAAGTTTGCCACATACCACACTAATTTTGAGCAGTTTCGCTCCAAATTTTGGCGCATTGAAATGTGTCATCAGGCGCACGTTGCGCCAAGTTTGACCATACACCTGTTCACACATCTATTGTTAGGAATCTTCTGCTATATCTTGGAACTTGATAACTGTGTTTGCCCTTAAGTTTGCCCTCAGTCAAGATGGTGGATCTTGTCTCAGCTAGTTGCCATCTTGTGTCCTGTTTCCCGTTCCAGGTTCCTATATAAACTAGTCAAAGTCTGTTGCTCAATGCTTGAGTATTATGCTTAGCTCCTGCTTTACAGTCTTCTCGCCTTGGAACTTGCTGTCCAGCCTTGTTCCTCCTTCTAGCAGTTTACCCTGCACTATCCTAATTTGCCTGCAGTTGCTCCACTGTTATACCTCTGCTCTTCTGACCAGAAAGCAGCCCATTACCTACCTGGGACCTCGCTATCCACCTGCCTCCCTGTGTTTATACCTTGCCCCGTCATTAGATTCCAGCAGTATACACCAGTATTGTGACATCTATAGAACCGGCAATACACAGCAAAACAATGGCCAAGGCAAATTCATAGATGTCACCCCAAATGCTGACCTACTCTGATAACAAACCATCTAAGCATCTAAGGTCCAGAGAATGGGAAAAAAATCCTATGAGGCAGTAGCCAAAAAAATACAAACAATTTTGGGATGAACTCCTTTTTGTCAGCAAAATCTACCTGTTTATGTAGCAAATAGTAATTCATCCCTAAGGTGTAGTTTTTTTTAGTACTATCTAACCCCAATTGTGATTGCATATCTAGATACTATATTGTATTTGAAATCTGAGACTTAAACCCTGGTATTCCTAAAGCTCAGCTATTTTTACTCGTTATCGTCTCATTCTAGCACATTGTTTAGTTAAACCAAACTATTGTATTTTGTCCTCTGTTTTATGCGACAGCCACAGAGATGCAATTGAGCACCACATCCCAGAGCACACAACCGACTTTGTTGTCTGGAATGAAGACGAAAATCCCCCGCTGTATGGAAAAACTTAAAGTGGAAATTTGTAGCTATACTTTTTTTTTTTCCATAGTGTAATAATCATAACATAAAAATTTATTTTAAAAAGCCCTATGTAAAAGTCTTTTTTTATATAACTTTTACGCAGGAAAAAATTAGCCCCTTTCTACTACCAAGCTTGAATTCTATAAAAGCGGGGATTAAAAAAAACAGTTTTTCAATTTATTCTCAACCCAACGGCACCTTTTTGTAGTGATTTTTTTTTAAGAAAGACATAAATTTTTGGGTTTTCAAAGGGTTTCCCAAAAATTCAGTCCTCACCCCCACCAACGGGTCATGTTTCGGGCCCTTTTCCTTAGCAGTGCCGGTGTTTTCATTGTTCCAAGGTGACTAATGTTTTGTCAGTGCTTTCTGTGGGTTTCCCTGAAAAATCCCTTTTTGGTGGGGCGTGAGCATGGAGTTTGGGAACCCCTGGTGTAGCCCTATGGCAGCGTGCGAAGTGGCCCCCGGGGGGCCCCATCTCTCCTGGACGTTTTACCCGCGGCCACTCGCGGGGGTTCCTCACTGTGCCCCCGGCGCCGCACTGAAAGCGCGGCTTTCCATGTCCAGTGTGGATCGGGGGGTGGGGGCCCGCCCCAGGTCTAAAAAGTCGAGTCGGGACCCCCCGGGACCTCATGCAAGGGGTGCGCAGCGGCCCGTGGTCAGCTGGGAAAGGACCGGATGTAAGCCTCATGGCGCCACCCCTGTCCTCGGGCCACACCCGTATAGGCGTGGCCGGGAGCTGACAGGAAGGGCCTGTGCAAGGGAAAAAAGACAGAAGAGGAGCGAGCGCTGGGCGGAGGTAAGGTGAGTTTTAGTGTTCTTTTTTTATTTGTGCTGGCAATACGGGAAAGGGTGGGCATAGGTTTGCTATATCGGGCATGGGGGGCATGGGGCGGCATATCAGGCAGGGTGGGATAGGGTGCTATATACAGGCTGGTGGGCTTGGTGGCTATAACAGGTGTTTTTGGGGCATGGGGGCTGGAAAAATTAAGGCATGGTGGGCATAGGGGGGCTTATAAAGGGCAGGTGGGCCTAGGGCTGGTTTTCCGCATGGGGGCATAGAGCGGGCCTTATAAGATGGGGGGGCATTGGGGCTGTATATACAGGCATGGTGGGTAGGTGGCTATTACTGGCTGGGGGGGCATAGGCTGGTATATACGGCATGGGGGCAAGGGCTCTATATACGGGGGGTGGCATAGGGCGGGCTTTAAAAGGGCATGATGGGATAGGGCGGGCAAAATTTACAGGCTTGGGGAATAGGGCTGGTATATACAGCTTGGTGGGATAGGGCTGACTTATACAGCATGGTGGGCTGGGGCTGACTTATACGGCTGGTGGGCTGGTGGGTTTAAATGGTGGGCTTTACGGTGGCTTAACGGGCAGGGGGGAAAAGGCTGGCTATATACGGGCATGGGGCTAGGGTGGTATATAGGTGGTGGGCTGGGGTGGGCTTTAGGGTGGTGGGCATAGGGCTGGCTTATACAGGCGGGTGGGCATAGGCTGGCTTTATGGTGGTGGCATAAGGGGGGTATAGGACTGTCGGGTGGAATAGGGCTGGCATAAAACTGGCATGGTGTGGAGAGTGTGGTAATACGGGCAGGTGGGGAGAGGTCTATTAGGGCATGGTGGGGAGAGTTATAGCTATATACGGGATGAGGGGGAGAGTGGGGGTAAAAATTTGGCAGAGGGGAGAGTGGGTATATACGGGCATGGGGGGTAGAGTGCGGGCTTATAGGATGGGGAGAGTTATCTAATACTGCATGGGGGGAGAGTTAAAAAGCATATACTGGCATGGTGGGGAGAGCTGGTATATACTGGCTATGAGTAGAGTGCTGGCTTATACTGGCTGGTGGGGGGGTTTTTTGTATCAATGGCTGGGGGGAAGGGGAAGGGGGGGGAGGTTCTGTATAAGTGGGGGGAGGCTATCTGTATACGGCTGGTGGGGGATTTTGTATCCCCGGTGGTGAGAGAGCATCTGTAAAAGGCGGTGGGAAAGAGCATCTGTATCCCGGCTGGGGGAAAAGAGCTACTGTATACGGCTGGTGGGAAGGCAAAATTTCTGTAAGGTGGGGGGGAGAGTATTGCTGTATACTGGTGGTGGGAAGCTATCGCCTGTAAACTGCTGTGGGGGGTTTTCGCTGAAACTGCCTGGGGGGATTTTATTGTTGTAACGGGCCTGGGGGGGACCCTATCTGCCTGTATACCTGGTGGGGAGCGCTATCTGTCTGTATACTGGGGGTGGGGAGCGCTATCGCCTGTTTTGGGGGTGGGGAGCGCATCTGTCTGTATATGGTGGTGGGAGCGCTATCTGTCTGTATACGGCTGGGGGGGAGCTACTGTCTGTATACGGGTTGGGGGAGGCTATTTTCTGTAACGGCTGGTGGGGAGCTATCTGTCTGTATACGGGCCCTGGTGGGAGGTATCTGTCTGTATATGGCTGGGGGAAGAGCTTCTGTCGTATACGGCGGGTGGGGCTATCTGCTGAAACTGGCTGGTGGGGAGCGTATCTTTTGTATACTGGCTGGGGGGGAGCGATCTTCTGTATAACTGGCTGGGGGGGAGGACTATCTGCTTATACTGGCTGGTCAGGGGTTGGGGAGCTATCCGGGTTTTCTCTGTAACGGCTGGTGGGGACCTTTCTGTTGTAACACTTTGGTTATGGTGGGGGGAGCGCTATCTGTCTGTATATGGCTGGGGGGGGCTACCCTTCGTATAGGCCTTGGGATCGGGTTATACTGCGTTACTGGCTGGTGGGGACCTATACCCCAAACCCAAAATTAGGGACTTATATACCCCATATAAGGGTTTGGGGAAAAAGTTTAAAAATATTTTGTCTAAATTGCAGGGACGAGTGTTTTCGGGGAAATCAGCATAAGGTTTGAACCGGATGGAGAAAAAAAAGGGAAAATTAACAAATTATCGGAGAAATTACCCGTGAGTCACTAAAAATGCCTAAAGTAATCTCTTATATGTTGCAAAGGTAATGGGGTTTTTTCATAATGGTGTGGGGTGGGTTCAGTCACTTTGTGTGGTGATACGGGGGGTATTATTCAGTCCCCATGTGGTGGTATATGTGGTCGTGGTGTTGTGGTATTAATCAGTCAAATGTTTGAGCACCTGTGTACACTTATCTACACAAAATGATCACTGTAAGTGGAAATATGGCGAGGGAGGGCTAAGCAGCCCTCACTCCCCCGTATTTAAATTTTGTGCGGCCCGATGCTTGTGCCCGCGGTGGGGGCACTTTGCGGGGAACAAGGGATTTTTGGGCGCAGTTTCGGCCCCGGTTCAAAAAGGTTCGCCATCACTGTATTAGGCTCTCTACCTCAGTTTGGTTTGTGCCAACTTTATACACAGTAACATAGTAAGTTTAAGGAGTTTTCCCATCTCACACATTTATGACACATCAATAGAATATCCCATAAGTGCATGAAAGGTGCAGATCTCATCTCTGGGAACTCCAACTATTTTGAGAACAGCCCCAGGAACATTGCTGTGCCGAACGGAGAAGCAGCTGCATGTATGCATCATTCTCTAGTCTATCCCATGGAAGTTTAAAGGTAACCCCTCACCCCATTTATGCCCCCTTGTTGGGGCAGACAAGCTAGTGACAGACATGCGTATCCAGTGCGTGTCCCCATTTGTGATGCTGTAGTTTTTAGGCATTTTAAAGCTTAAACTTATTTCCATGAGCAGGTGTTAGCCCCGCCCACCAAATACAAGCCCCACCCACCTCACAGTTATTCACATGTTTCTACCTATTCAAAGTGATAGGTTTATCAGTTGAAGTGGGCGGGGCTAGCCTCAGGTGGGCGGGGCTAGCCTACATGACTCTTTTCATGACTCTTTTCTGGCTGCAAACTGCAGATTTGAGCACCAAATGCTCTAAAACTATAGCATCTTACAGAATAAGGGATACAGCGCTGGAAACAGCATGTCTGACACTAGCTTGTGCTGTCCACAGCAAAGGGGGCATAACCTATGTGACAGGTTCCCTTTAATGTGGATAAATGTAAGGTCATGTACTTGGGCTGAGGAAACAGCCTACAGTTATGTACTAAATAACATGGTATTAGGTAAAACTACAGCTGAACAAGGCTAAAGGGATTTTGGTAGACCGGAGTCCTAAATTAAGTCATCAATACCAGGCAGCTGCTGCTAAGGCAATTAAAATTATGCGTTGCATTAAAAGAAGCATAGATTCTGAAGAAAGGAACATCAACAAACAACTACAAATCACTGGTGAGACCAAATATGGAATATTATGTACAGTTTTGGGCATCATTGCACAAAAAGGGCATGGCTGAGCTAGAGCGAGTGCAGAGGAGCGTGACCAGGTTATGGTAATGGAAGGATTGCAATACCAAGATAGACTATCAAACTTGGGGTTATTTAGCTCGGGAAAAAATATCTTGGGGGCAATTTAATTACCATGCACAAATATATAAAATGACAGAAGATATATATATCATCTGGGCCTGTAACAAGGACAAGGGGGCATCATCTATGTCTAAAGGAAAGAATGATTCACCATCATCACAGACGGGGATTCTATACTGGTGAGATTACGGAACTCTCTGCCTCAAGAGATTAGAAAAATCTACTACAAAGTTCTGAGTTTAGTTAAGACAAATACCTTTCAACTGCAAAGGCACAGATTGAAGCTTCTTGGCCCAATTCAAAATATTGGCCTCAATTCAAAATATTGGCCCCAATTCAAAAACATGGTTCCCGCAATTTGCCATTTACAATGCAGTTGTCCTTTAAAGGTACCAGGACCCAGATTTAACTGCAACATCTGTATCCCCCATTGTAACACATCTGCTTAGCTGACTATACCATTAAAACACTGTGGCCCTTATTTACTATTGCTATCAAAAAGTTAGCAAAAGCCTAGACAGACAAGGCTTAATATGCACTGCATTTATTACAGTAACTCATGCAAGATTTTTTGACCAACTATTCGTTATCGTACGGTTTATGGCAGAATTCTGGCACATAGTCTAAGTGTGGTTACACCCTCTTTTCCCCTAAAGCCCCTTTATTTTTCGTGAAGCCACATTCCCATTTGGTGAAGTTGAAAAGAGTATCTAATGCCTATGATAAATGTCACAGTGACACACTGTGACAAGTTGCACCAAAAACGCGCCATTTTTGGTTTATATTATAACAGTATTGTGCCGCAACCACAATAGTGAATGTGGGCCTGCATGTCTTTGACACAGCAAACAATGCTGCTACCACTTACATGTAAGTTCAGGAAAAGAGCTGGAACCTACTAGTCAATGATCTGCTTCCCTGTGATTTTTAAGACAACCAATGTCAGTATCACAATGTTACTCTTATGTGCTATGTCCACATGTTAGATGCAAAGAGAAGATCAGTCCCAACTTAACACACTAAGTAATCATGGGGGCAAATATAACAGGTACCCACTTTTATAGGGTAAAAGGAGGGAGGATATATGCAGTATTATCACAGATAATACGAGGTTAAACTTTGTTATATTCACACCTTTCTAGGTTCTTCTATATTCAGATTGAACATATTCCTTTCAAAAAGTCTCCACGTATACACTAAGAAGTCACTGCATAAGCAAATCAGAGCAAGACACAGATACCATTCTTCTAAAAATAAGCTATTGTACGCAGAACGTTTCTGAAATCCTCAACCTGCCTGGCAGGCTGCTTTCTAATACAGGTGTTTTGAGTTTTGGCCTCCCACCAAAGATCCTAATGCTTTCCACAAATAACGCTGTCATGTCCCAGTCATGTCACGCATCATTTCCTACAAACTGGGGCCATGCATAATTTTTAAAATGAGCTTTAAGAAGATACTAACGTGAGGAATTTGCCATGCCGTACTTAAAAATAAATACACTTAAGAGTCTAGACAAGCTGTCTCTGTGGGTGATGGAGCATAAGTAAATTATACACCTCATGATTTGACCATTTTGGGACAAGTCTTTGTTTACACCCTAGGAATTATAACTTGGCATAACAGTGAACTAATGCTTTATTAACACAGCTGTCATTAAACTGACTGATAACTTTTGTTTGACAGATCAGCGTACAGTAGATGTATAAAGATAAGATGGAAAGTCATGTATTAGTAGTGCTCTACATAGGAGGACTTTTAGGGTTCTATTAGGTTAGCTAAGTAAGTAGATTTACCAGCAGTCCTATGGAGGACCTAATATACTGGGGGACAATCAACTTTGCTGCTCTCTAGAACACACATAGGGCCTTATGTATGAAAGCTGTCTAGCCGTAAGAATGTCTTTGTTGCCCATAGCAACCAATCAGAGCTTAGATTTTATTTTTCCAGAGCACTATATGAAAAGAAAAGGGAGTCCTGATTGGTTGCTTTTTGTAACAAAGACAGTCTTAATATAAGGCCCATAGTATGTGAAAAATACTCAACCTAAACATAAGACTTGGGGCCACATGTATGAAACGGTTTTGGTCTAAAACTAACTTTTTTCTCCATAGAAACCTATGGGGAAAAAAGTGAGTTTTCGACCAAAACCATTTCATACATGTGGCCCTTAGAGTATGCAAGAAGGGTGAAGAAGTGAATATCGAGAACTATGCAAGAACCCTCTACAGCTGATTGGTGCCCTCCATGAAGTTATATGGGACTCTATGACAGATCAGACATTGATTTACATGGAACATTTGCCTGTAAAATTACATTCTAGCTTGATCTGGTCAAAGAGGAACAGTACCCTCAGGGCTGTATCACAGGCATCTCGGCCAGCCAGTCAACGTCCTACTTTATACTGTCAAGGAGCAACTACCTTGAAACAGCTGCATACACATTTGTTTCTGGATGGGATAATATTGCTGCCCATGTTGCTTGGCGTATTGGACATTGACTAAACAGCTTGAAAATGCATGACATAACTGTTTGTCATGGCATCGTCAAGGGTGTATGGAGCAGGCTGCGGTCAACAAGACTGTGGCAAGTAGCCATTAGAACAGGGTTCTGACATAGATCACCCTCCAAGCGATGAGATTGTGGGGTGCCCGATGGTTGTCAAGACAGACAGAGGCCTAGTGAAGGTCTTTATACTAAAGTACATAAGTATTGCAGTATATAATACAAGCATAAAGTCACCTAAAGGGACTAAAAAACAATTTTTTTAGAACTGAAACATTTTTTCCATTTATCACACAAAACAATTATAACAATTTAAGTAGAATTAAAGAAAACCAAAAACTATAACTTTGATATTGCCTGCATATAAATGAATGAGGAACGGTGCTGCACAGATTTCCTCCCTCTGATCATATCCCCCCTGCGACAAAATGGCATGGTGCTGATTAGTGTTGATCAAACGGTTCTAACAAAGTTCAGTTCCAGTAGAACTTCTCGAATATTTAGAACTCAAACCGAACATTTTACTGTTCGTTCGAGTAAAGTTCTAGTTCTAGTTCGACACACCATTTTCAGTTTCATTTTCAGCAGCTTTCTGCATTTTTGGCAGCCATCCAATCACTTTTCTGCACTTTTAGCGGCCATACAATCCTATCCATAGACAGCAATAGTTAGGGAGTTTTGTATTGCTGGCTGCATCTTTCTCACACCCAGAGGCTGTTATTCGGTGACATTTGCAGACTCACGTAACACCTAACTCTCAAATACATGGATATATATTATGCAGAGTGCTTGGATTTGCTAAATCATACTCCGTGCCCAAAAGTTCAGTTTTTGCCGTTTTAGAGTTCAATAATTGTATAACACACCATCTCCAAATCTCCTAGGTGTCAAAGGGGCTTTTGGGCCCCCTCACGATGCAGGGCCCCATAGCAGCTGCTACCGCTATACCTCCTATAGCTATGCTCCTGCTTGCAAGCTGTCCCCATCTTTTCAGTTAGACATTGAAAGTAATGAAGTATTTTAGCCTCTCAATTTTTTTCTGTCACTCTTAGAGCCAAATTTTCTTCACTAAGTTGTTCCACGTATCCAGTTTACTGTTATGGATGGTAATTCCAGCTTCTCCTCACCTGTATAGGTATAAAATTAACCATAACATCTTCTCCCATTGACTTTAATGGGGTTCGGGTTCTAGTTCGAATAGAACCTTGAACCAAACACACTAAAGTTCGAGGTTCTAATCGATTTAGAACTTTTTACTGATGGCTCATTTCTAGTGCTAATCAGTTACCATACCAGTCAGAAACCTAATGAAGTCTTTCACAACCATCATTTTGTTACATCCTTCTGCATTATCTATTTACTGCAGAAAAATATACAAGTGATCGCACCTCCTAGTCATTAAATACCAAAGGGGGAATAACTATTTAAGTTCAAAAAAAGTTTTAAAAGTATAAAAATAATAAAAAATACTGACCATTAAAATCTTTTTGTCATTTTACAAATAAAAGATCAAAAGAAATGAAAATGCTACACATAATTGGTATCACCACTTCCATAAAAGTCCAATCTATTAAAACATAGCATAATTTATTCCGTAAGATAAACACTGTAAGAGAGAAAAAGAATTCCAAGCACCAAAATTGCATTTATTTGGTCACGTCACCTAAAATACGGAATAAAAAGTGAGAAAAAAAATTACATGCACCCGAAAATGGTACCAATAAAAACCACTGCACTACACTTCAGCCCGCAAAAAAATGCACCATCACTCTGGTCCATGGGTGGAAGAACAGAAAAGTTATTGGTCGCAGAAAAGTTATTGGTAGCAGCCGGAAGTGAACAGGAGCGTCCGGGAGGTAAGTGTGAGTCTTATCTTCTATTTTTACTCATACCGCGATGGATAAATGAGAATTCTTACAGTTCAGTACACCCATTAAGAAATAGAAAATGTTTATATTTTTTTTAAAAGTATTAAAACATAATGAAAATATAACTGAAATCATATCGACTTGCAGAATACAGGTAACACATCATTTATATCAGAGTGAACACCATAAAAACGGAACCCCCGCAAACATGGCGCAAGTCAAATTTTTAACATTTCACAAGACTGAAGGCTGACATATTTCTTCTTAAGGTGACACTACCATCAACATTTTTTTTCACATATTGAAAAGAAATATGCAACTATTACACAATTATTTTTTTTTTATTTTAAATAGGGTGGTTGGTTTTATTATATACTTTCTTAACCCTTTAACACCTCCAAAGAAAAAAAAAATACTCTTCATTTTTCTCCTCCTTGCCCTCCAAAAGCCATAACATTTTTATTTTTCCACCTACACGAGATCTTTTATTTTGCGGGACAAGATGTACTTTCCAGTGGTGTTATTCATATTACCCTAGAATATACTGGGAAACCGCAAAAAAAATTCTAAGTTGGGCGAAGGGGCAAAATGTGAATTTTTTTTACTTGCGCCATGTTTGAGGGAGTTTTGTTTTTCTGCCGTTCAATCTTCGGTAAAAGTGATGTGTTCTCTGTATTCTACAGGTTGATATGCATCCAGCAATGCCAAAGATGTAGGGTTTCCGTTATGTTTTGGTGGCATAAAAAAATTCCAAATAATTTCTATATTTGAAATTTGCACCGCGGCGCTGTTTTAGGCGATCAATAACTTTTTTGTACTTACTAAAACCTACAGATTGCAGTGAGGGTGCATTTTTTGCTGGCTGAAGCGTACTTTTTTATATATAGCAGTTTGGAATGCATAAGACTTTTTTATCACTTTTATTCCAATTTTTATAGGACATTAAATAACCCCCAAAAAAAATCGCAATTTTGCCGTTTGGAATGTATTTTTCCCTCCGGTGTTCAGCGTATGGGACAAATGATGTTATATTTTTATAGAACGGACTTTTTCGGCTGCAGCGATATCAAATATGTGTAACTTTTTAAATTATTTTATTGTTTTTATTTGTAAAATGGGGAATGGGGGGTAATTGGACCTTTAATACTTTTTGTTTTTTATACTTTAAAACTTCGTTTTTTAACTTTGACATTGAGTCCCCCTAGGGCGCTTCAACACTAGGAGTCGCGATTGTTAAGACAGCCTAATGCATTGCATAGACAATGTATTAGGCTGTACCAAGATGGCGGTTTCCCCACTTCCTGCCTGGGCCCGGAAGTGGGGCAAACGAGAACATGGCAATGATGGGAGCCTTCACAAGGCTTCCCGCTGCCATGTCCAGGCATCAGATCCCTGCAGTCACACTGCGCGGTGTTGCCCCCCCCCCCCCCACCCCCACGCTGTAACCGCCGGGTGTTAGCTGCAATTAACCGCTAACACCCGGCGGCTGAGTAACCAGATCGCGCTGTGATCCTGTTACACAACACCTTAATGCCACCAGGACGTACCACTATGTCCACGTGGGTAAAGGGGTTAAAGTTCCCATATGTACATGACTTCCTGGCTTGTCTCTCTGACTTCATCTCTAAGAATTCTAAAAACATGGCAATGAGGATTGCTTGACTGTTCTCTTCCAGGTCCACTATGATCTGAGAGGTGTAAGTGTTATCAATAAAAATTAGAAACAGGAAAAACCCAATGTGAATCAACAGAGATGTAAAGGAGGCAATAAAAAACAAAAAGAAAGTGTTTCACCTACTAAAACAGGAGGGCAGTGAAGAGGCACTAAGAAGCTATAGGGAAAAAAATAAAGTGTGTAAAATAATGTTAAAGGAAGCAAAGCTGGAGACGGAAAGACATATTGCTATAGAAAGTAAAAATAACCCCCAAAATTTATTTTTTAACTATATAAATAGTAAAAAGTTTTAAAACAGAAAATTTTCCCCCTTTTGAAAAAAAAGGGAGGGAGGGGGAACGTAGAGGGCGATGAAAAAAAAAGAAAACCCTTATTAAACACTTTTTTTTTCCAAATTGTTTTTTCCCCGAGGAGGGTATTTTCCTTTGAACAGAGGGGAGGTAAAATTTCCAATTTAAAATTTTTCTTGTCAAACCCAAAAGGAAAGGGAAGGGCAGTTCCCCCCTTGGGAAAAATTTAAAATAGACAAATCCCCAGGTCCAGATGGCTTACACCCTTGTCCAAAGGGGAGTTAAGTGTTTTCATAGATGGGCCCCCTATTCTTTTTTTTATTTAGGGGATTTGCCCTAAAAAACTTTTTGTGTCCCAAAGGATTGGCACAAAGCAAATGTGGTCCCAAATATTAAAAAAGGGGTTTTAAAAAAAGGGGATCCGGGGAAAACAAAGGGGCCGGTAACCTTAAACCCCCCTTTTTTGTAGGTAAAATTTTTGAAGGTTTCTCAGAGTTGCTATCTGGGAAACTCACTAAAAAATAAATGTATAACCCGCGTTCCAGCAGGGGTTCAAAAAGGATGGGTTTCCTGTCAACAAATTTCTCACCCAAGCTTCTTTTTGAGGAAGTCATTGTTTGGGACTGGATCGGGGGGGGCACTAGAGGGCTTTATATCTAGAATTTTCAAAAGGGCATTTGATACGGGTCCCAACAAAAAGGGGGGGGTTAAAAAAAAATAGAAGGGTTTGGGGACGGGGGGAAAAAATGTGTAAAAATTGGGGGGAAACCCGGGCTCACTGAAGAAAACAAATAGTTTTTTAACGGGAACATATCGGGAATGGATTCCCCTTTTTACTGGGGGGGGGGAAACCAAAAGGGGTTCAGTTTTGGGGCCCTATCCTCTTTAACATTTTCATTAATGATTTTTACAAAAGGGTTTAAACACAGTAGAATATCGTTTCTTTGCAAAACGATACTAAGCCTGTAACGTAACCCAAAACAATAGAGGATAATGTGTTATTAAAAAGGGATCTGGATAATTTGGGGGGCCTGGGCAGGGAAATGGCAGATGGGGGTTTTTAAAAAAGATAAAAAGAAGGTTATGCACATGGGGAGGAAAAAACCATTACATGATTTCATTTTAAAAGGAAAAACACTGGGTAAAAAATTAAATGGGAAAAAGGACTTGGGGAAACCCATGGACAGTACCTTAACTGTAGCGCCAGTGTCAGGCAGCAGCTGCCAAAGGGTAATAGGGTTTAAAGGGGCTGGGGAATTTTAAAAAGGGGATAGGCACATGAGAGAAATTTTTTTCCCCCCCCCTTATACATTTTCACTGGTTTAACCACCCATGGAATAAAATTTTGGGACAGTTTTGGGCACCAATTTCACCGGAAAGACCCTTGTAAGCTTGAAAAAGGTAAAAAAGGGGGGGCAAAAAAAAAAAATAAAAGGGACTGGGTGGGCTAAAAGTACCCAGAAAGATTACAAGAAATTTGGGTTATTTTGTTTTTGAGAAAAGAAGGGTTCGGGGGGGGCTAATAAAAAATGTTTTAAAACAGCAAAGGGCAATAAAGAGATCTCTCCCCAAAATTTATTTATACCCCGGGGGTAATTAAAACAAGGGGGGGATCCTCTACGTCTTTAGGAACGAAAATTTCTACTAAACCCTAGCAAGGGGTTTTTTAAATGTAAAAGCAGTGAAAACTGTGGAACTCTTGCCAGAGGGGACCCCTTGGGCATGGTAATTCAATAACGGAGTTCAAAAATGGTTTTTGATGCATTTCCCGGAGCGGGAATAAAAATAACAAGTTATTTGTGTAGGATTTAGGGAGAAGGGGGCATTGATCCCGGGATTTTTTTTTTTTAATTTCCAGAATTGGGTCGGGAAAATTTTTCCCCAAAATGAGGAAAAAATTGGTTTTACCTCAATTTTGGGGGTTTTTTTTCCCTTTCCCCTGGATCCCCAAACCCTTGCCCTAGCCCGGCTTGGGAAATGGGTGGAGTCTTGTCTTTTTCGCCTTTCAAACCCATGAAAAAAAAAACATGAACTATGAAGGGCTGCGTCCAAAAACGACAGGGAAAATGCTTTGGGGGGATTCTGTTTTTAAAAATTTGGGGGGGTATTTTATCAGGGTTTTTATGGTTTTGGGGGGGGTTTCTTTTCTTAGTGTTGGGATTTTCCCTCCCCCCTAACCATTGAATTTGCCACCCTGTGCCCAAAACCGGGGAAATTGGGCAAAGCTCCAAGTTTTTAGGAAACCCTCGTTTGGCTGGGGAATCCGTCATTGTGAACTGCTGGGAAAGGATTTTCTATTAAAATCTATGGGGGTGGTTTTCTTGTCCCCTTTTTTAGATGGGTTTTTCCCAAAACCCCAAAAAGCTGAAAAAATTTCCCACCAATTTAAACCCTGCCATGTGAACCGGGGCCCAATTTTGAAAAAAGCTGAATTTTCTTGTTAGAAAAAAATTGACCCATTATTTTTCATCCCCCGATAAATAAAACCGTAGTCCCGCTCACCTTTTGAGATCACCCAAAAGCAGCAGGAAAACGCCGGGGCTTGGGTAGAAGCAGATGATACCAAAGAAACAATGAACAGCAATTTCCAGCGAAAAATAAAATGTGCCCATTTAAAAGGTTTAAGTTTTTTTGGAGACATAAACCAAAAAGTATCACTTCAAAGATTGTTAAAAAAGGGCGCATCAATAGCCGGGCCCTGAGGGAAAGGGGTTAAAAACTCCGAAAACCCCGCCCGGGTATTTATGGGGAACCCATTTTAACTATTTATGAAGTGATCTTTTTATTTTGTCTCCCAAAAAAAAGCCTTTGAACCTTTAAAACTGGGAGGGAGTTTTCTTTTCGCTGGACATTGCTGTTTCCAATTTTTTTCTTTTTATGCAATTTCCCAAATGTCCTTTTCCCTGTTTGGTTTTCCCAAACTAACCCTTTTAATCCCATCCAGAGAAAAATTAAACGATCAAAATTTTTGTCATTCCAAACCCTTTAAATTTTTAAAAAGATGGGGTTTCTAGGGTATGTAAAAAACCCCCCAAATTTGTGAGATTAACTTTCCCTGTTATTCTGGAGTTTACTCTCATTTTTATTTATTTGATTTATTTTTATTTTTGTTTTTATTTTTATTTTATTTTTTAAAACAAAATTTGGGCAGTATCTTATCCTTTCTAC
This sequence comes from Phyllomedusa bahiana, assembly GCA_025379985.1. Taxonomy (NCBI): domain Eukaryota; kingdom Metazoa; phylum Chordata; class Amphibia; order Anura; family Hylidae; genus Phyllomedusa; species Phyllomedusa bahiana. Next base: position 6,006 of record JAODAL010010747.1, on the reverse strand, counting down.
CTGTGAAATTTTATTTTAAACACATCAGAAAAAAGGGCCCGGGATTTTTATGTTTTCCCCAATTTTTTTAAAAAAATTGGGGAAAAAAAAAAAAATACTATCCAAAATTCTAAAAAAAAAATGTTTTCCAGCAATATTGTTTTTTAAAAAATTCTTCTTTCTGATGGAAATGTCCCATTCAAAACACCAGTAGCTTTTAAAGGGGTTTTACCAAGGGAAAAAAAGTGAATAAAACAGGGCAAACCCGCCCTAAAAGCTGTCCCAAAATGGGGAATAAGACAGGGGACATGAAATACCCCTTTTCATGGGGGGGAATGCCTTTTGAAATTTTCCTTTTGCTTTTCCGGTCGTTTTTCCCACCTGGAAAAAGGTTTTGCATTCTCATTTACAATTTACCCCGGGTTAACTGTCAGGGTTCATTAGCTGGTGTTTTATGACATGCATCTTACAAGAGATCATTTGCATCATCCAGGTTTTTGAGATGGGAGTTTTTTTTCTAAGGGGAACGTGGTTGGGCCCTTTCTTGCACAAGTTTTAATTTTCCAAAGGAACATTTTTTTTTTGAAAAGACAGAGGGGTGGCTTATGCAAATCACTCCGTTTGGGTTTGCCTTTTACCGTATACATGCTGCAAGATACAAATGGGTCGGGGTTTTGGCCCCTGGGGCCCTTAAATTTCCAATATCAGAAACCCGAAGGTTTGCTGTTTAGCTAAAATTGTAATTATAGAGAATGTGTGGGAAGCATGAACTATTTTTTGCCGTTTCTGCTGAAATTTAACAGGGCGGCCCAATCCTGCCTTTCCACTACCACCCAACACAACATTTCATTGAAAATGAGCATAGTTTTAGAATGCTACATAGCTTCAAAATAGCCTTATTTTTATAATTTATAGTTATTTCTTATGATTAAAACCCTAGAATACCAGAAGCCGCAGTCTTCAGGATTTCTTGAAATACACTGCATGACAGAACAACATTGGTTATTAGGCCATGTTCACACGGCTTAAAATGGGACATATTTCACTCCGTATTTCGGGCCATACTGCGCTAAATACGGGGCGAGATACGTCCCAGTCATTATAGTAATCCACAGTTCTCATAGAATAATGAATGTCTATAGGGCCAGCGGGCTGCCGGATGCCCCGCCCCCGCACCCAAGCACACAGCGTAATTGCGGCCATAATTACGCCCCACAATTACACCGTGTGAACATGGCCTTAGAGTTGAACTCTAATAGGAGAGACAACAACTCAGTTCTCAATTATAATCAGCAGTGATGCAGAGATTCTAGTATGTTAAAGGGGTGTTCTCATTTTATTGATTAGCTTTAAACATGTAGGCAAAGGTAAATAAAGACTATTACCAAATACATTGCTTCTGATTCTGATTTTACTTTTCTTCAGAGCTAGGAGCAGATCTTATCTCCTGCCTGTGTACACAAGCTTCCCTAGTTACCGACCCTCTGTCTTTGCTCTTACAGGCTGCAGCAGTGACCAGAATGTGATGTCACTTCCTGCTATGTTCCTTCTCTTGAGAGACTGGAGCTCATTTTTACTACTTACTGACAAGCTTTAACCTTTTAGAGGTCTGAAGCCTTGTGCACTACATTTTACACATCTTCTGTACTCATGTCATGTAACAGGATCAGCTAGGAATAACAGAGCGGAAATGCCAGTCACTACTATAGAACTGCCCATGAATACTGGTCCCCTCCCAAAATAAAAATATCTGCTTGAAGCCAGCCCAGAAGCGGGCCCTCACATTAGTGAGTCTTCTTCTGATGGAAACCTAAAAAGAAGGCGAGGGGGAGACAGAAGACAGTCCACTCTGGTGCATTCAACACAATTTATATAAAAAAAGTGTGTAAATCACTTGTAGTGAATGCATTCACCTATGGAGGTTGTACAAGTCAAGGCACAACACTCCCTGAAGCATTGATTATATGAACCGGATTATAGAAAGGTCTGCTGCAGTTTGGATCGTGACTTATCTGTTTCTCACCAGGAGATTTCAGGACGAAGATTAAAAGACCTTTATTTTTGGTTTATTTATCGGTAAACCTCCTAATGTCACGAAGAAGGAATCAGCACTGGACCTTTTCTCCTGCAATCGTAATGGTCACAGTAGCCACAATATGCTCACAGTATGATTAGTTTCCTCAGGGGTCACAATGTCTTATAAACTAACACACGTGGGCATACTCACTGACTTCTCGGTTAAACGATTCATACGCCCTGACAAAGGAAAGCACAATACTTCAGAAACCTGTAGGCAATCTCTTTGTATCAAGAGAGGCTTTTGTAGCCTTCAGTGACGTCACTGTTGCCTGTCAATCAGCATGTACATGCAAAGGAGGCTGAGTGCTGCCGGCCGGAGCGCTCGGCTTCATCCATGCGTACAAGTCGTTTTACCTAGAAGTCAGTGAGTAATACCCGTGAGTGTTAGTTTATAAGAGATTGTGACCTCTGATGAAACTAATCATACTCTGAGCATAGTGTGACTACTGTGCGCTGATAGCTTCTTCATGACATTAGATGGTTTATCAAAGAATAAACCAAAAATAAATAACCTGGCTCTTTCCAGAAGCCTTGGTGCGTTGAGTACTGGGGTAATAGTGACAAGGGGTTAATGTCAGCCTTGGGGTGACAAAAACTACCGCTGGCTGACACCAAGCCCGGGTGATAGAAATGGAGAGGTGTTGGTCAGATCCTCCATTATTAACACTGAAAATAAATGGACAAAATTCACAAAAAAACTTTTATTTAAATAAACACTTCTTGACAACAGTCCTATTTCACTATTACATGTAAGAAATCAATCCAATGCTGGTCTAAAATAGTCCAAAGGGGACACATGTATCAAAATATTTTTAAAAAATTGACAGTACTAAACGCCATCTCCTGCACTCTCTGGGGATCATGCCTGCGGCTGATCTTCTGGGGGTTCAGAAGTTCAAGCTACACAATATGATTCTGGGGTTACAGACCACAGTCACAGCAGAATCTCCAGTGGGATGGTCCTCTGTCCCCCAAGGAGATTGTAAACTGTGCTCTGTACTCCGCTATCTCCCACTACCCTACCATTGTGTTATGCATCCTAGTGTCAACACAAAATACAACCCCCACCTACCACCCAATAGCTCCCTCACCACCACCTATCACCTCATAACGTATCCACCTATTAAAACATAGCCCCCTCACTCTCATCCACCCCATAACTATGACTGGGGAGTTCAGAGTTCAAGACCAGGTAAGTTCAGTTTATGTCATTACTACCTCCTCTCAAAGAGGATGGTCCTAGACAAGGCTTGTTTGGGTAGCGATGTTAGACATCTCTTAACAGCTGGGGACGAATAATTTTTTTCACAGGTTTCTATGAATTATCTTAAAGAGCATAACACTGCAACTGCAACCTGCAACTAGTAATTGAAATAATCCTAGGGGTGAGGTCAGATGTGTATCTAGAATCTATAGGTCCCCTTAGCAAAATGAGATGGGGCCCCACCACCTAATGACTAGCACAGCAGTATAAGCCACCTCAGTAAGCCACCATCTTATTTCATCCTACAGAAATACATAAGGTTCTGGGCCAGAAAGGGGCCCATCTGCTTCTGGGCCCCTCAGCAAGTGTTATGCCTGATATGGCTAAAGTTACACCAATGGGTGAGGTACTATTTGTCTTGTTTTTAACAAACGTGGCAAGAAAAATATTTCTGAACATCAATCTGGTATAATGGCCACTACAAAAAAGGAGACAAGAGCTCTTAGTCTAGTCCTATGTAACGTGCAGATCCAGAGTCATGGACTAGGTGTAACACCCATAGTGCAGTAGTGAAAAAACTAATTATTCATTATAATGTTTGTTGATGTGCTGTACTATAGTATCCCACTGCAGGTAGTACAGTGGTCTTAGGTGTGGTGGTAGTCTTGGGTGTGTTATACTGCAAAGCGTGCAAGAATATCATAGACAAGGCATGTGCCTGTCATTTACTGGATCTGGGTGGTTAAGAAATAATAAAATACAATTTTGTTAAGAAACAAAGTCCATTGTGCCTTTGAAACAGAGAATCCTCTACCCTACGGGGTATACAAGTCCTTCCATGAGATGCCTCTGTTTCTTGGATGGCTTTTTCATTCCTAATAATTTTACATTTCCAATGTCACTTTTTTTTTGTGTGTGAGCAAATTTAACAACAGAGAAAAAAAAATCCTCAGTCGGATAAACCACAGCTCCTGAAGACCACTTGAAAGAATTCCTTTCAGGGTAAGTTAGGTTGTTAGACAACACATTTTTTGAGAAATTCCTAATTTACAAAATCTATGAATCTGTGAACCTCCTTCACATTCTTGGGAATAAGCCAGTCTAAAATAGCTTGGATCTTTTCCAGGTCTATACACAACGCCTCGGGAGAAATAATGTACCCATGAAACTGAATCTCTGTCTTCTTAAATTCACACTTTTTAGTTTAATGTACAGTTCATTCAATCTCAAATGGATTAAACCCATGCTACCCTGTGTAGGATGTTCTTCAAAGTTTTCATAAAATAATAATACGTCGTCCAAAATCCGAATCGCCATAAATCAAAGGACACCAAATCAAAGGACACGAAAGGACATTGTTAAAAAAGAATGCAAATGGCATGACTATATATTGAAAATGCCCCATAATAGGTTGCTGGTTCCTGGCTCGTATATGGACAAATTTGTAAGCCGATGATAGATTAAAGGGGTTTTGCCACAATCTAATGGTGACGTGGGATCCTCCAAAATGGCTATTTAATCACTTTTCTAAATATATGTCATTAAAAAAAGTGAAGCCTCTGAGAGCTACAGCCTTCCTTACATGCCCTTAGTTTCCTGACAGTTTACATTAGACATGACCAGGAGCTGATCTGGCCGTGTTTGGGTTTTGTTTGCACTTCTTATCTGATGGCAGGGAACATAAATTTAGCTTTGAAGGGACTGGGAGAAAAGATCCTGTGTCTTTTGTATAGAGAATCCACTGGTTGTAATGTAATTATCTGAGTAAACATGCAAAAGCTCCCTGCTCAGCCCTCCACTCCCCCTACAGCAGTGAACAAATTAAACCATTCATTAGTTAACGGAGCTTATCTTCTCTACTGAGCAGATAAGAATGAGAAAATTGTGCACAATACAGTTATCTCCTGTGGATTAGCCACATAACATGTTTGCTCAACTACAGAGACTGAATATCAGGAACCTGCATGGGAGGTGGAGTGATGATATCACAGAGGAGGTACTTGTTTTTTTTAAACACACAAACACAACTCCCCTTTTTCAAGCCTCAAGAGGGGAGCATCAGCCTGTTAGGTGAGGAAATCACTTCTTGGCAAAACTCCTTTAAGCTTAGTAAAGATTTTGGGTAACAGAATTTTCTTAATACAAGAGGATTCAATGTCACTTCCGGTTTTCATAGTGTAGGTTAGGGACAATCCCTAATACTTACCATAAAAATGTTTACAAAGCCCTAACTTAGGTTATGTTTGATTAATTGGGTGATTGTTGCCAAAATTGGATATGACGAACCGAAATAAATTGCTTAGATTCGGGGCAAATATGACATTGAAAAGGAATCTAAAGTATTTAAAACTACTATTAATTATTTCTTTGCTATTATCATTCTTTTGCTAAATTATTTAAATTTAAAAAAAGTAATGGAGCTAATTCATTGGGGTATATTTCACCAATTCTCTGATTTAAATACTTTACATTGGACATATTGAGGCAAAGTCTTTTGCATCACGTGTAAATTGGTCATAAAAAAAAATTCTGGGAGGCATCATAGTTGTATTCCTTTTCTCCATTTGTTTGGTTTACAAAAGTGTCAAAATCAAACGCCATATCCATCCTGGCTTTGTTTAACCCCCACTCCATATTAACCAGCAGGAAATGCATCCTATCCATTATATAATGTAAAAAAAACTGAGGGAGATGCTGGGGTTTTCATAAGTGTGCCCCAGTGTTTTTTTTTTATAAGTATTATA